>JASAMV010005204.1:0-60850 GCA_030248065.1 Rhynchonema sp. JSB1_4
TGAAGGCCTAACTATACTTCGTTCTCTCAAAGAACAAAGAACAAATTCTCGCACGCTGATTGGCTGTTGAACATACGTCCAATCAGCGCGCGAGAATTTGTTCTTTGTTCTCTGAGAGAACGAAGTATAGTTAGGCCTTTACACGCAGTGAGTAATTTAAAATTTATTGCCAACATTTTTCAAACTAAGCGGCGACGGGAAAATTTTCAGAGATTTCCGCCCAATTTCATGTCATAAAAAATAATTTTAATTTAATAAACCCCGCTCGAATTTTAAACCAATGCTGTATTCGGCCCAATCGCTTTCCCTGTGGTGTGGGCAGGGTTGGGCAAAAAAAACGACGGCGTTTTTTCTTAAAAAACGACGTTTTTTTTCAAAAAAAACGCCCGGGTCGTGTTTAGTTTTTTTAAATCCTGAATTTCCTTTATTTCCCTGATTTTTCAGGGAAAGTACCCTGATTATCAAGGGAAATCAATTTTTTGTCCCATTGTTTTTTCAAAAAAATTTCGACCAATTTTTACTTTGTTGAGATACGTCGATATACGGAGTTTGACTTTCAGTGATGACCCCGGCCAAAGTTAGTCCCATGATGCGGGTCTGATATGGTATGTTAACAACTCGCTAGAAAAGGGAAACCCGTTTATCTTGCCTCAGAACACATACTGTAGAATTACTTCATTTAACCACGCTTTCTTCCCAACATGAGCGTTTTCCAATTTTTCCATATTCTGGGGCATATTTTGGTCATCTGGGCGTATTTAAAAAAACGTTCTTTTCTAAAAAAACGTTTTTAAAAAAACTATTTTTTTGAGAAAAAACGTTTTTTCCCCAACCCTGGGTGCCGACGGCAATGTTGCATCAGCACCGTGTGCATCATCCTGGTTTGTACGTCGCGGCATCGAGCTATCTTCTATTTCGTGGTTTTTAACATTGATCTGCGGAACCGTTTTTTTAAAAAAACGTTTTTTTAAAACGCCCAGATGACCAAAATATGCCCCCCAAAAAATGGAAAAAGCTCATGTTGGGAAGAAAACGTGGTTAAATGAAGTAATTCTATGTGTTCTAAGGCAAAATAAACGGGTTTCAACCCTTTTCTAGCGAGTTGTTAAGATCCCATATCAGACCCGCATCATGGGACCAACTTTGGCCGGGGTCATCATTGAAAGTCAAACTCCGTATATCGAAGTATCTCGACAAAGTAAAAATTGGTCGAAAATTTTTTGAAAAAAAATGGGACAAAAAATTTATTTTCCTTGATAATCAGGGTACTTTCCCTGAAAAATCAGGGAAAATCAAGTAAATTCAGTATTTAAAAAAAACCAAAAACGACCCAGGCGTTTTTTTCAAAAAAAAACGTCGTTTTTTTTCAAGAAAAAACGCCGTCGTTTTTTTTTGCCCAACCCTGGCTGGGGCACCCAAACGTTGGACTCTCTCTTAACTGGGAAGTCCCTGACAAAGCTGGCTTCAAATTAGCCAAAAACTTACGGCCATTGCCGTGACGTGGGTGCATTTGAACTTCCTCACAGTGGTTAATAAAAAAATTTTTTTATTCAAACCCCATTTTTTTTAAAAAAAAAAATTTTTTTTTTAATTTAAAAAAAAATTTTTTATTCCAGCCAAAAACTGCCAGAAACGAAAAAAATGAGCGCTAAAGCAAAAAATAGTGGCATTTTTCTTCCATAACGCGTGGTAAGTGCATATAAAGCACTCACGACACGAAAACAATACTAAACAATGGTCAATGAGTACCAACAGTAGTCAGGTACACACCCGTACACTTCCTCCACGTGGTGTGGGTGCCTTGGTGTGGCTTTGTGACACTCAAGACGGTAAATTTGGGTGAAACTATTGCCTCTTGGTACACGACCAATGCAAATATGTGACAAACAGTGTAAATATAGAGTGAATATCACACCGAATCACTGCTTTCGGGTCTGTTGCATGGATAAATGCATGCCCACCCAGTCACATGTACATGTGTAATCATATGAGAGGCCATGTGAGTGTGTGCACTATGTCTAGATGCCACAAAACAACGATTATGGCACCCAATACACCCATGGTAGGGTCGGGTGATGTTAACAGTAGCAATTTTTATGCAAAAAATAGCACTTTTAGAGCAAAAAAAATAGAGAAATTTTCGAATTTTGAAATAATAAAAAAAAAAATTTTTTTTTAACTTTTGGAACGAATTTTTTTTTTTAAAAAAAAAATTTTTTTTTTAAAAAAAAAAAATTTTTTTTTTAAAAAACCACTGCTTCCTCAAACCAATGTCATTCAACACGCAGGTTATTTTTTCGAGCATCACATGGCCCGGGTACATCGGCTCACTGACCGGACAACGCTATGGCGCGTTCAGTGTTCAACTCAATCAACGAGGTATAGTAAATTTCCAAATTCGCTGCCGCACAGTAAAGTACGCCCCATAGTTAATGTCGCGTTCTAAACCCGAAAGTCAACTTTTGAAACATTCGGGCAGCAGACGCACGTGCAGCTTGCCAGCCAACCAGGCAGCTGTGTGCGCAATGTTTCAGAACTGCACGTGGTTAGCGTTCGGGTTTAGAACGTGACATTAAAGGGCTCGGGACATAACCGAAGGAAGGGTAGCAGGACATATTTTTACATACCGTTGGAAAGCCTTCCGACAGCCTATGTCACGCACAAATTTTAAGCTCTTTGGAGATTCGCTATCTCTTGGTAGAGCGACTTTTCGTTCCAGAAAAAAGTGAATTTTTTCACAACTTGAAACGACCGGTGCAGAAACCCCAAATGAGTTGAAAGTCAAGTAACACGTGGATAGGATTACAACAGCTTCTGGATAACTTATCATGAGAACTTCAGTCGCTCAAAGCATTGCTTCACTCGGTGAGGGTGCGAAATGTTCCAAAAATCGGCCACATTTTTCGAAAACACAAGTTTGTCTCTAAATTTTGAGGCCGCGCATTGTGTTGCAGAAATGAAAATGCCATATGAAAATTGAGCATTGTCGAAAGTGCCAGAAAATAAGGTTTTTAAATTTGGAAACACTTACATAACGGCGTGACAGGCTGAAAAAGACCTAAAAATTGCCACTAAACTGCATAGTTGCATTCATTGACGGAAATGTGCTGTAAATAAGCCACGTATTGCATTGCATTGGAAATGAGAAAGTCAGATAAATGCACACTCCAACAATCTAGAGGAGTTTCAAGACGTCAAAGCAAATGGTCCGGCTGCTGCAGCCATGCCAGCCTGAATAAGATATTTGGCTATAAGTCGTTACTGTTAAAGATTATTGCTACTCCCGAGATGCATTGTTTGGTGCTGTCACATTTACAATAGCTGTTAGCAATAAGCATTTATAGCTGAATATCAGATTCAGGTTAGTATGGCTACCCCGAGGGATCTGTAGACCTTTGGGTCTTCGGACCTTGATAGGTTGTTAAACCAGACGTTTCTCTCATTTTTTTGTTTTGAATCCGATACAATCTGTGGCCTTTATGTGTCACAATTCTGGCGATGAATGCAACCACCCAATTTAGCGGCAATTTAATGTATTTTTAGTCCTGTCACGGAGCTAGCCATGAGTTAAAAAATTTAAAAACCTTATTTTCTGATACTTTCGACGATGCTCTATTTCCCCATTGTATTCTTATTTCAGCAGCGCTAAGCGTGGGCTCAAAATTTAGGGACAAACTTGTGTTCTCGAAAAATAAGGCCGATTTTTGGAACGTTTCGCACCCTCACCGTGTGAAGCAATGCTTTGAGTGACTGGAGTTGTGATGGTAAGCTATTCAGAAGCTGTTGTAATCCTATCCACGTATTACTTGACCTTCAACTCATTTGGGGTTTCTGCACCAGTCGTTCCAATTTGTGCAAAAATTCACTTTTTTCTGGAACGAAAAGTCGCTCTACCAAGAGATAGCGAATCTCCAAAGAGCTTAAAATTTGTGCGTGACATAGGCTGTCGGAAGGCTTTCCAACGGTATGTAAAAATATGTCCTGCTACCCTTCCTTCGGTTATGTCCCGAGCCCTTTAATGTCACGTTCTAAACCCGAACGCTAACCACGTGCAGTTCTGAAACATTGCGCACACAGCTGCCTGGTTGGCTGGCAAGCTGCACGTGCGTCTGCTGCCCGAATGTTTCAAAAGTTGACTTTCGGGTTTAGAACGCGACATTAACTATGGGGCGTATTTTACTGTGCGGCAGCGAATTTAGAAATTTACTATACCAGAATGGTGCTTGCCCGAAAATATCCTGCTATACTCTTTCATTTTATTCTCGGTCCAAACAAAGTATACAGCAAATGTTTCATCGCAACAGCAGCCATCAGGTATGTAAGGGTGATATTTTCGAAACGGTGTAAAGGTCAGTTGGGTGTAAAGGTCGGTGGAAAGCTCGGTCGACAGCTCAGTGTGATAGACCTCGGTGTAAACTTGAAACATTCCACGTTAATAACAGGCAATGTTTCACGTTTACACCGAGCTACGCCGACCGAGCTTTCGACCCAACTTTACACCGACCTTTACGCCCAACTGACCTTTACACCGTTTCGAAAATTCCACCCTAACACGCATGTTTGAGCCACGTTGTCGACCTGTTGGTTATCATCCACGACGATGACTGTTGTTCTCAAGACGTTGAAACATTTTCTGTGTATACCGCCTCCGGACTGTTATAGAACGGAAAGATCATACATGGTTCTCCTGGCGAACACCCTGATGTGTTTCAGCTGGGAACTACTTTTCGATTCTGTGGTCAATGATCACATCGATGTTCAGTGAATTCAGCATGGGCGCGTTCTTGATTCGCGATGTGAGTTGCTGACTCAATAAAAAAACAATGTTCATTCAATTAATTTCAAACAATTCTTAAAAAAAGAGGTCATACCACAGATTTCAGACCCTTGAATACGCGGAAACGTACGACGAAGCACTGGAGGCGTTGACCAAATGGAAAATGGACGAATCCAGCTATCTGATCATCGGAGGCACAAACAGCACGGGGGCTGTGCTGACCAGACAGGGAAAGAAGGCCATACACACAAGACACTTGTGGCAGGGAGGCAATGCCACGTGCGTAGACCATTTGTTTAATTCTACAAAATAACCTATTAAGACCTGAGTATCGGGCAAGCGTGGGCCAAAATCCACCTACATACCTACATACAACTACATTATGCGTTCTGGTGCAATGCCAAGCCAAAGTCTGCCGATGGAATCATACGCGCTGAGCTACCATGACTTCGTTTCGTATTACGTGAGAAAACGAAGGGTTGTTAGGTATTAAAACCAAAGCGCGAGCCCAAGTACTTTTCAGGCTTTTAAGGCCTAAAAGATCTTAGATGAAATTAAACGTGCCTGATCAGTGCCCAGCTTTTCTGCTGTTCTGACTCGGTTTCAAATAGCTAAGCAGCATGAGTGGTTGCCTAATCAGCCCTCAATCACCGGGAGCACCGAGCAGGCGTGTACAGATGGAAGATGTTTCACGATCTTGCTGCCACACGCAGCTGGTACCTGGTGCAAACCAACGACGACTGGTGGCTGCCGCCGACCGATGCGCGTCGTAACGCCGTCATACGGTACATGGAGCAGTACAATGGCAATAATATGACGGTCGATGCCGTCACGCATATACTCACAACGCCGCCAGTCTTGCAGACAAAGTTGGTCGATAAATTCGGTCAGATCTTACTGGTCTGCTTTTGCCCATGTCCGAAGCAGTAACAAGTTTTGTCCAGCCACGTGCTCATGAGACGACTCTTTTTAAAGCTTGCTTGGCCAGATTCAAAAATGCGCCGGTTACACGGGTTTTCGCAAACAAAAGAAAGAGATTGGGCCGAGAGACATGATGACAAGTTCCAGCTGGCTGACCTCAATTTGTTGCGTGCTTACGCGAACAGCAACAACGCACAAATGTTTTGGGAGTCAAAAGGGAATTTACGCACCGAGGTGGAGAGCGTGTTTTTAAAAAAATACATGCATTTCTCTTTCTTTCATTTCCGAAATACGTGGAACCGGAACATTATTGGATCCGTTCAAGTCAACTTCAAAATAAGTCGTCTCATGAGTTCGTGGCTGGACTATACATCACAACGTTGTGCCTTGTGCGTACTGCGTGGTGTGTGTGTGTGTTCAGAGGTTTTCCAATCCCAAAGGAGCAAGCCTGGACCTGTATTCAATTCACACTCAGGTCTAGCACCTATAGGGTTGAATTGCAACTGGCTGCAAGCTATTTTTTGTTTACACGGAATTCACACCGACCGAGCTTGTTTCGACCGAGATCTACACTGACCACACCCAACTCTTGCCTACACCGTCACTAAGATTACACCCTGAATCGTCAAATAATACATAACAACATTCACATTTTACACATTTGGGTACCTAATTAGTCGATACCATCAGGTCATTTGGCTGGTACCATACATCAGGTCACCGTCATGAGCATGTGACTGCAAATTTTCTAACTCATTACCGGGGTGTTTTGCCTTTGCCCAGAATCACAAAGGACTTAAAGGGTGTGTCTAACGTCTCTTAACCCCATGTTTTATTGGGTGCAATCGAAAGATGACCTCGACAGGCCGCCGTGTGCAAAAAACCGCGTCCTCTAGCTCGCTAAATCGCGAAATATTGAGGGTTACTTTTCGAATTAAATCAATTTACGGACACAAAACTCCAGGCGCTTTTGAGTGCGCGCTGCTCACGTTTGGCGTTTTTCTGCTGAAACATTGCATGTCTAAGCGCGGCTCAGCGGCCTATACAATGCACGTAAACGCTCAACACACAACGCTCTGGCTGCTGGCTTGACTGTGGACACAATGAATGTTTCATTTAACACATAGAAGCTGGTTTGTGTGTGTTTCGCTTCGTAACTTTTCTTGTCTGCTCAGCCTGAATTTTGTGTCCGGAAATTGATTTAATTCGAAAAGTAACCCTCAAGATTTCGCGATTTAGCGAGTTAGAAGTCGCGGTTTTTTGCACACGGCGTGCTTTCGAGACATCTTGCAATTCCACCCAACAAAACATGGGGTTAGGAGACGTTAGACACACCCTTTAAGGTTCCCACACCATACCGGCCAGCGAATTTGATTTTCAGTAAGACTTGTTTCACGGCCGTAATGTGCGCCTCCTGTGACAGCGACTTTCTGTTCGATCACCTGATCCCGCACCATTGGTGAATAAGCAGTTCTTGAATTATGTGTGCTGGCTGTGGCACTGCGCCACATCATCTGTGATCACCATATCATGACTGATTTCACTTTAGAAAATTTTAAATCAACTAACTGCGATCAAACACTTCTGCTCAAAGGATTTCGAAAGTTTATGCTTGACAAATAAAGTTTTATCAAAATCCTACCTCGTCCAAAGTAAAAATCTCAAACCAAAAGAACGTCTAAACAAGTTCGGTAAACAATATTGCTCATCTTGTTCTAATGCTATTCAAGGTCCGCTCGCAGCATTGTTACTGTCGGAAGAAAGAACCATTTGTGAAAGTTGATGTTTTCGACCACGAGGATGCCGAATTTGGACTCGGTTAAGTGATCGGGTCGACGGTCACGACGCCGTCGGGGTCATCGAGGTCCCGATACTGGCGATTTTATTCGAAATGGTCAATATGTTGGCCGATTCACGCCGATATTGATGTTTTCGACCACGAGTATGCCGAATTTGAGCTCAGTTAAGTGATCGGGTCGACGGTCACGACGCCATCGGGGTCATCGAGGTCCCGATACTGGCGATTTTATTCGAAATGGTCAATATGTTGGCCGATTCACGCCGATATTGATGTTTTCGACCACGAGTATGCCGAATTTGAGCTCAGTTAAGTGATCGGGTCGACGGTCACGACGTCGTCGGGGTCATCGAGGTCCCGATACCGGCGATTTTATTCGAAATGGTCAAAATGTTGGCCGATTCACGCCGATATTGATGTTTTCGACCACGAGGATGCCGAATTTGGACTCGGTTAAGTGATCGGGTCGACGGTCACGACGCCGTCGGGGTCATCGAGGTCCCGATACTGGCGATTTTATTCGAAATGGTCAAAATGTTGGCCGATTCACGCCGATATTGATGTTTTCGACCACAGGGATGCCGAATTTGGACTCGGTTAAGTGATCGGGTCGACGGTCACGACGCCGTCGGGGAATCGAGGTGCCGGCATCAGCCCCTTTAGGACACGGGGAATGCTTCATCAACAGCAACGTCACCGTCGGTATTTGAACCGCGCGTCGTTGATCTGAAGAGCAAAATCTGTATGGTTGAGCTCGTGGGGTGCCGATGAAAAAGATCAAACTGATAGGCAATAGGGCACTTTTAACATCACTCAAGGACACAAAAGTCAGGGGCATACCATAGTAACTATGGTTACCTTTCGCAAAATGTGCGTGAGCACCAAAGTGTACTGAATCGTATTTCCCTCTCTTCGGCTCGTCATTCGATCGATGTGAGCTGAGCATATCGCAGCATCCACAATTAGCTTTGCGGTAAAGCTATGAGCACAGGTAGCATCCATAGTTACTTTCAAAGTATAACTGCGCGTGAGTACCAAAAAGTTCCGAATAATTTTAGTTCACATTCCTCGACCTGTTATCTTGGGGCTGTGCGAGTACATATGACGACAGTTTGAACCGCAACACCCGCAGCGTCCACGTGGGTACCAAAGAGCTCTGAATATTTTTGTTTCACTTTTCTCAGTTGGTCACCCTCTGGGGATGTGCGAGAACTGAAAGTACCGCAGCTTCCGCAGTAATTTTTCAAAGTGAATCTGAGCATGAGAACCAAATAGTTCTGAATAATTTTATTTCGCCTATCTCGGCTTGTCATGCTGGGAATGTGTGAGTACATATAGCAACAGATTTAACTAAAACAACCGCAGCATTGTGAACTGAAGCTACGCAACATCCACAATTACATTTCAAAGTGAACTTTAACGTGAGAACCAAAGAGTTCAGAATAATTTTATTTCACTTTCCTCGGGCTGGCAACCTGGGGATGTGCGAGTACATATGACGACAGATTGAAGTGAAACTACCTCAGCATCCGCAGCTGTTTTTCAAAGTGAAGCTGAGCGTGAGAGCCAAATAGTTCTGAAAAATATTATTTCACTTTCCTCGGCCTGTCATCCTGGGGATGTGCGAGTACATTTGACGACAGAGTGAACTGAAACTACCGCAGCTTCCACAGTTATTTTTCAAAGTAAAGCTGAGCATGAGAGCCAAATAGTTCTGAATAGTTATATTTCGCCTATCTCGGCTTGTCGTGCTGGGAATGTGCGAGTACATATGGCAATATATCACTTAACCGAATCCAAATTCGGCGTCCCCGTGGTCGAAAACATCAATATCGGCGTGAATCGGCCAACATTTTGACAATTTCAAATAAAATCGCCAGTATCGGGACCTCGATGACCCCGATGGCGTCGTGACTGTCGACCCGATCACTTAACTGAGCTCAAATTCGGCATCCTCGTGGTCGAAAACATCAATATCGGCGTGAATCGGCCAACATTTTGACCATTTCGAATAAAATCGCCAGTATCGGGACCTCGATGACCCCGATGGCGTCGTGACCGTCGACCCGATCACTTAACTGAGTTCAAATTCGGCATCCTCGTGGCCGAAAACATCAATATCGGCGTGAATCGGCCAACATTTTGACCATTTCGAATAAAATCGCCAGTATCGGGACCTCGATGACCCCGATGGCGTCGTGACCGTCGACCCGATCACTTAACTGAGCTCAAATTCGGCATCCTCGTGGCCGAAAACATCAATATCGGCGTGAATCGGCCAACATTTTGACCATTTCGAATAAAATCGCCAGTATCGGGACCTCGATGACCCCGATGGCGTCGTGACCGTCGACCCGATCACTTAACTGAGTTCAAATTCGGCATCCTCGTGGCCGAAAACGTCAATATCGGCGTGAATCGGCCAACATTTTGACCATTTCGAATAAAATCCCCAGTATCGGGACCTCGATGACCCCGATGGCGTCGTGACCGTCGAGCCGATGACTTAACTGAGCTCAAATTCGGCATCCTCGTGGTCAAAAACATCAATATCGGCGTGAATCGGCCAACATTTTGACCATTTCGAATAAAATCGCCAGTATCGGGACCTCGATGACCCCGATGGCGTCGTGACCGTCGACCCGATCACTTAACTGAGTTCAAATTCGGCATCCTCGTGGCCGAAAACATCAATATCGGCGTGAATCGGCCAACATTTTGACCATTTCGAATAAAATCGCCAGTATCGGGACCTCGATGACCCCGATGGCGTCGTGACCGTCGACCCGATCACTTAACTGAGCTCAAATTCGGCATCCTCGTGGTCGAAAACATCAATGTCGGCGTGAATCGGCCAACATTTTGACTATTTCGAATAAAATCGCCAGTATAGGGAGCTCGATGTCCCCGATGGCGTCGTGACCGATGATCACGGTGGTCATATATCTAATAAGTTTGAACACATTTGAGTGCGCAAGGAACAAGTTTGAGTCATACTCAAATGTTATGAGAACAAGTTTGAGTACGTTTGAGTACATTTGTATGCACTCAAACTTCAAATGTGTACGGAATCCCTGTGTGCAGAATCTGCTGACATTTGACTGTGCGTATGTATTGGTCGCACAATGATCATATAACAATTCATCAAATCTATCCTGATTTTCACGTTCAGTCACTATTAAAAGGCTCGGGACATAACCGAAGTAAGGGTAGCAGGACATATTGTTACACACCGTTGGAAAGCATTCCGACAGCCTATGTCACGCACAAATTTTAAGCTCCTTGGAGATTCGCTATCTCTTGGTAGAGGGACTTTTCGTTCCTGAAAAAACTGAATTTTTGCACAAATTGGAACGACCGGTGCAGAAACCCCAAACGAGTTGATGGTCAAGTAACATGTGGATAGGATTAAAACAGCTTCGGAATAACTTACCATCACAACTTCAGTCGCTCAAACCATTGCTTCACACGGTGAGGGCGCGCAACGTTCCAAAAATCGGCCTTATTTTTGATAACACAAGTTTGTCAGGAAAATTTTGAGGTCACGCTGAGCGCTGCGGAAATAAGAATGCAATGGGGAAATAGAGCATCGTCGAAAGTACCAGAAGATAAGGCTTTTAAATTTTTAACTCATGGCTAGTTAGGTGACAGGCCTAAAAATCCATTAAATTGCCGCTAAATTAGGTGGTTACATTCATTGCCAGAATTGTGACACATAAAGGCCACGGATTGTATCGGATTCGAAACAAAAAATTGAGAGAAACGTCCTGTTTAACAACTTATCAAGCTCCGAAGACCCCAAGGTCTGCAGATTTCTCGGGGCAGCCATACTAACCTGAATATGATATTCAGCTATAAATGCTCATTGCTAACAGCTATTGTAAATGTGACAGCACCAAACAATGCATCTCGGGAGTAGCTTTCGAACGATGTATAACAAGCCCCAATAAATTCTTACGCTTAAGGGCAGAGGCTAAAAAATTGCTTTTTTGACGATTCTGGAATGAACCGTCACGTCACCGTGGGCGATTTCGGAATTTTGACCGTTTCTTGTCCATTGTAAGAGATAGTATGGGCATGTTATATATCGTTCGATAGCTACGTTGAAGCTACATTGTTTGATGCTATCAAATGTGCAATAATCTTTAACAGTAACGACTTATAGCCAAATGTCGTATTCAGGGTGGCATGGCTGCAGCAGCCGGACCATAGAGTTTTATGTCTTGGAACCCGTCTAGATTGTTGGACTGTGCGTTTATGTAACTTTCTCGTTTATAATGCAATGTAATACGTGGCTTATTTACATCACATTTCCGTCAATGAATGCAACTATGCAGTTTAGGGGCAATTTTTAGGTCTTTTTCGGCCTGTCACGCCGCTATCTAAGTGTTTCCAAGTTTAATAACCTTATTTTCTGGCACTTTCGAAAATGCTCTATTTTTCTATTGCATTTTTATTTCAACAACACAAAGCGCGGCCTCAAAATTTAGAGACAAACTTGTGTTTTCGAAAAATGCAGCCGATTTTTGGAACATTTCGCACCCTCACCGAGTGAAGCAATGCTTTGAGCGACTGAAGTTCTCGTGATAAGTTATCCAGAAGCTGTTGTAATCCCATCCAAGTGTTACTCGACTTTCAACTCATTTGGGGTTTCTACACCGGTCGTTTCAAGTTGTAAAAAAATTGACTTTTTTCTGGAACGAAAAGTCGCTCTACCACGAGACAGCGAATCTCTTAGGAGCTTAACGTTTGTGCGTGACATATGCTGTCACAGTGCTTTCCAACGATGTATAACACTGCGCTCTGCTGCCCTTCCTTCGGTTGTGTCCCGAGCCCTTTAACCACTGTGCTATTTGTGATTCTCACAAAACATTTTTACCTGAAAATAATCCAGCAGATCAACCACGTTGCCGCAGGTCTGAAACATTCTCTTTACTACATGCTTTGTGTGCGATCACGCAACGCAACGTCATTGCCCGGTCACTTTCCCTCTTTACGATTCAGGAAAAAAATTTGACCAATTCTTATAAAGTCATTGTGCAACCAATACATAATTGAGGGACGCAATGATGTTCACATAACAACAGGGATCTTTGCCTGTTTTCACTGACGGGCGAGGTGCCAGGCCTCGTCCGTGTGAACACCTCTTCAAAATGCACCACGAGCAGATCTTATTTTCAAACCGCGCGTCCCGCCTTGAACGCCGATCTGATGTTTCAGCTTCACCGAACCTGCAGATCAGCGGAGGAGTTGGCGAGTGTGACTCAAAACGTAATTGTGACGGTGAGGTGCCAGGCCTCGCAAGTCGCAACGCGTACACAATCTACCCCTTATAGTAAATTTCTAATTTCGTGGCTTCATACATTTTTACAGACGTTGGGAAACTCCCGTTCGAAGTCGGTGCGAGCAACAAGCTCAACACACAGTCAACAAGCTACGCAGCTGGGTCGTGTGCGTTTCGAATGTTTCAGTCACACAAGCTGTGTGTCACCTGCGTGGCTTGTTGACTGTGTGTTGAGCATGTTGCTCACCTCGACTTCCTAACGGGAGTGTCCCTGGCGTCTGTAAAAATGCATGAGGCAACGAAATTAGAAACTTAAGCCTTAGCAAACTACAGTATACAAGGCTGCGCATTGGCTGAAACAAGATAATGGAAAAACCAACACTCAATAAAATGATAAAATTTAGCAAAAAATCAAAGAATGCGCATACCAGGATGACAATGGATTATGCCTGGCTCGACTCAGTCTTAGCCAATTTAATGCACAAGGGTACCGATACGGCGCCGTGGGGTATCTGACCATGACACGAAGTGTATTCGTGCCACTCAGGGGTTCCACATGCTCCAAATCTTGTTGTATATCGACTTTGTAAAAATCATCTTGGGTTGTTTCAGGCATGCTTTCCTGAATTGGTCATGAGTTTTTGGCATACATTAGGACGATGATACATAACGTTTAACCAGTTGGTAACCAAAATGTCAGTAATTTCCGTTTCCAGTAATCCAACATCACTTTCCTTCAATGCGGTACGACAATATTTGCATTTTGATGTCTGGTCACCATATCAAGTGTACTTGAACTTAAACAACATATTATTCAGCTGAAACTTTTTGACTTACCGTTTACAGTCGCATAGTATTTCAAACATTGGTCTGGTCAAAGTGGAATTGTCACATGTTTTGTTTGGTGGTCCTTAAAAGCATTGACTGGGAGCACATGTGCCTCCAGAGAATTCAGGCACGTTGTCAAGCACTATGAAGTACCGCTTGGTAACCAAATTGTGTCGTTTCTGGAGTTGGTTACTGTGGTTGAACCCTGTGATTAATTTTTTACAAACAATTGCGTGATTTTTCAGAAACAGTCAAATCAGATATCGTAAAGGTTGTTCGCAGTCCTAAAGCAAGCAAAACAAACTTGTGAACAGCCAAGAGACTGGGTGTCAATAGTCTCATCATGCAATGGTCTTTGCAGGCACTGGTTAAAAGGACCGGACATCTTGTTTTGCGCCACCTACCATTAATTGCGAACCTGTATATTACAGTACCTTTATTACCCACAGTGATACAATTTTGATAATGACACGCACTGCGCAGTCGCAGACAGACGGTTACACGTGCCCCATACTTGATAATATGACCCGTGAAATTCGCAAAAATCCCCGCCCGTTACGTGCAATTGTTGTTTGTGTGTTGAGGCTAGGGTTGGATTAAAAAAAGTAAAAATTTTCTTGTAAAAAAATTTAAAAAAGTAGGCCACTTTTTTTATTTTAAAATTTTAAAAAGTAAGTCCACTTTTTTTATTATTTTCCCCCTTTTTTCGTTATTTTCTCCCTTTTTAAGGTAAAAATGTATGTTTTCATGCGTTTTATTGCTCATCATTCTCAAAAAATCGCCTGCGGCGCTTATATTTCAGTTTAAAATGGCGTTCAGCAATCGCTGCATGTATAATATAAGACACCCCATACCGTATACTGTACAGTTATTGAGCTATCGACGTAAGCTATTGACAGACTCCACGTTGCTCGCCTATATTTGCAGTTGTGTGGATTTGTCATTTGCTGCTTTTGTCACACAACATGAGTGTGGTGTAAGCCTTTATCTCTCTTCAAATTTAACCCCAAATTCACAAACAGAAGGTTGGTCGTCCCTTTGTCATATATACCCACAGAGTTACCTTCGAGCGGGTTCTCAAAGTTATGACCAAATGGGCTAGATCGCAGGTGATCGACATAAACATGCAAGTCAGTGGAGAAGTTCTCTTTAGTGTCCCTCAAAACATACCTAAGTAACATGATTTCAGAAATTTCACTTTTCTAGAAACCAACTTTTTGCGGGTCCGAATAAAAGTGATACTTAAAAAAAATTTTAAAAAGTTTTTTTTAAAAAGTCCAATAATAAAAAAAATTCTTAATCCAACCCTGGTTGCGGCGTGTTTTTTATCTTTCACGCCACACACGCGCGCGCAGTTTTCGGCCTACATTCATGCCAGCAACGCACGTCGTAAACCGGTATCGTCAACTGAGTCCTTATGTCAAGTATAAAAACGTGTTCCGCGCTCCTTCAGGGCGTATGAGTTGATGACAAAAGTTGACAATTTGGGTTGACGACGGAACAATTAGTCAAAAATTAGACCGACGAAAAACTAGTGGCATTTTGTGGGTGTGTAATTTTGTGGCAAATCAGACTGATTGCGCTGATGAAACGTCGGAAAGTGGCCAGTTTCTTGAGTACTATACCTGGTTGTGATGTTTTTAACAAGAACACAAAAGCAAGAATTGGGTTTACTGCGTACCCAGGATAGACCCAAAAAATGAACACGTAATTCACATATACCTTAACTCAGAACGTCTGACGTGTCCAACCCCAGATATTATCTCATCATGTAAACGCCCAGGTCGTTAACCGGTCTTCGCTGGTGTTCGTCCTTAGGGCGGGCTTAGGTTGAATCCGGAAATATTTCCGGAAAACGCATTATTTTTGCATGTATGTAAATTCTTGCGTTTCCGGAAATATTCCCAGAAATGTTTTGTATTTTTGCATGCCAACTATTTCGGGTTCCGGATTCCGGATTTAACCTATGTAAGTTCACCCATAAGGCTTCCTATCATCAGAAGGAAGTGAGTCGTGCTGCATAGTCTACCTACCATCTGTTCGTGTAGGCTGTGAGCAGATAAACGCGGAATGGCAGATTTCTGCATTCCGCATGCCGCGTTTATCTGCTCACCTTTGCGGAATTTTGAATTTCTGCATGTAAATTTATGCTTTTGGTCAAACCTCTCAGTTGCTGTTTGCGTTAACACGCAACATTTTGAGGTCAGCACGCTGGAAGTTGTCATCGTCACCCAAGCACGCACCATTCCGCAAAGGTGAGCAGATAAACGCGGAATGCGGAATGCAGAAATCTGCCATTCCGCGTTTATCTGCTCACCAATTTCCGCATTCCGCGTTTATCTGCTCACAGCCGTAACAATTTGTTCCAGCTTTCAGTTATATTCTGCAATCCCGTTTTTCAGTCCTCATAATTTTTTTGCACCTGGCTCAAGTAAAGTCAGCGATGAACAAAATCTGATTAAAGTCAAGATTCATTCTGAGAGTTCAAATGTAGTTTAGTTTCGTTTTTTTAGCATAGTTGTAGTCTTATTCCTGCCTGCAATGCCTTGAAAAAAAACAATACTTGCGCCACTAACTGGCAAAAAACAAACTGTGTTAACTGTGAAAAAAATCGTAACCCAGCATGCACTCAAACTGCATCCCTGTTTCCATCTTCCAAGATCTGGAACTATGTATGTATGTATACTCCAGAAACAGCGCACTAGTAAACATGGTGGTATTACATTGCACACGATCTTATAACCTACATACATTTGCGCGCCTTGTCAGATTGAAATAAAAAGCGCATAAACGTTTTTCTTCTTTTTGGGCATATGTTGATGGGTTTCTCTAACAAAACCTCGTTAATTTTTGTACCCAAGCAGCTCATAAAGTACACGATTGCACATTGCGGGCTTGTGAACACGCACCCATGCATGTCATAATGCTTTGCTATATGTGCCATCTTGTTAATTTTTAGGGACTTTTTTAATGCAAATGCTAAGGGAATAAAATGAAATAATGTCACATTTCTATATCCGTAGCATTTTCAGCACCTGTTTTTATCCGATCGCTTTTGTGACTTTATATTCCAACTTTAGGGATTTCAATCGTGCGTTAGCTGTTACGTATCAGATTTGAATGCGAACAAGATTTGATGAGAAACCAGGCTTAGTCAAATGAATGCAAATGAGCCCTATTATTCAATTAATATAGTGCTGACAATACGAAAGTATTAACAAGATCAGGAACAGTTTGTTGATAAAATTGTGATATAATCACGCTGCTGATTCACTAAAGAGATGTAACTGGTTTACTGCTGCTCAAATTGGTGCAGATCTTGAGTTTGTCTCCAAAGTCCAAAGTCATAGTCTATGACACTAAAATATACCGACGGATGCGTTGCGATGTACACACTTTGTACGCCCTCTACACGCACCACCACCTAGAAGCCGTGGAAAGGCGTCGGTCGGTAGTCGCAATTTTATTGATTCCTGTGCTGCTCAGTGTACAGTACCAGCTGTAATTTTTGGCTGATTGAGGCCTGCGCCTGCAGCGCCTGCAGGCTCAAGAGCCTGCGCAGGCTCAATACAAAAGATAGCAGCCTGCAGAGCCTGCAGGCTCGGCGCAGGCTTCGCAGGCCCAGTGTATAAGCGGTCGCAGGCGCAGGCTCATGAGCCTGCAGCGCCTGCAGGCTCTGCAGGCTCGGCGGATGCACAGCTGCGCTTGCTTGTTTTTGTGACATTTAGTCATGTACCTTTTATGGACGGAGTGCGTATTATCTCGTATTTAGCCCTTAGTATATGGATATTTGTTGCATGTTTTATTAGTACATGATTACCTTTCTTATAGTTTTCTACTGAAACTTGACAAAAAACGCGAAAAGGAACTTGTTTCTTATTAAACAGTGAATCTGGATAAAATGTGGCCTTATCGACAGTTTTATTGCTTATTCTTTCAACGCTTTGGTTTTTTTCAGCGTGAACGTTGTATAAATGCTTCAAACAACTCAGAAAAACTGAATTAAAATCATATCACAAAGCACAAAAAGTAGCTGTGCATCCGCCGAGCCTGCAGAGCCTGCAGGCGCTGCAGGCTCATGAGCCTGCGCCTGCAACCGCTTATACACTGGGCCTGCGAAGCCTGCGCCGAGCCTGCAGGCTCTGCAGGCTGCTATGTTTTGTATTGAGCCTGCGCAGGCTCGTGAGGCTGCAGGCTCTGCAGGCGCAGGCCTCAATCAGCCAAAAATTGCAGCTGGTACTGTAGTTCCTGGCCCGGCGGGTGTAATTAGTATACACAACAACTGTACATAAACTTGCATCGACAATGTAATCTTGATTCACACTATCACACACGCGCGTGCTGTGCTCGATTTCTCTTTCTGGGGCGACATTACGTTACGTTAACGGCTGTGTTCCGTCTGTTTGTGAGATAATGTCTTCGTTTTGTAACGGAAATCATGATAAGTTCCAAAAACCGCGTTGCCTGTTACCGCATGCGCATACAACGCACGCAAACACAAACTACACCCACGTTATTTATTATAACTTGCAAACTGAAAGTTTCAACGGGTGTAATAGAACCCTTTTGTTGTTGGGATGGTTCTCAAGATAACCGTGCGTGTGATTCAAATTTTTCACTCAAATTAATAGATTCCTTCTGTTGCTGGGGAATGTAAGAGATTGCAAGGCGTGCATGTAGGCTGTGTTTGTTTTTTATACGTGCATACTCAGTATCACAGCTGTGGGATCACTGAGTGATTTTATTTTCATTTCAAAATAACGAATGTCTCTGGCAGCAATGGGATGATATGTGTAGTACTGTATGATGTACATACGTATAGGTATGTGTGGCTAATTTGTTTCTTTTTTATCATAAAAACATTTGTAATCCTGATGAAAATTGGCAAAAATTGGCAGGATCTAAATGATTTATTTTCGATATCGTGCTGTATGTATATATTTTGCTCTACGAGCGCCTTGAATCTAACGGTAAAACGAGTAAAGATCGGATAATCTCAGTGTGCACCGTTTGTATCATGCGTAAAACCTATTTACCTTTCTTTCAAATGTCTAATCTAAATGCCTTGTTTCGGTTATTTTCTTTGTGCTGTTTTCAGTTTTTCACAAGAGCATGCAAACACTTTCGATCAAGTTGGCATGCGAATTCAGAATTTGCAATTTCAGACCCCAATCCGAACCTGAAGAAAAAACGACACCGAAAATTCGTGCAATAATGGCCGGCATTCTACTTCTTCTCGCATTTCTTGCTACCTCCGTATTCTCCCAACCGCTTGAGAACAACAGCGATTTGAGTAGCGGTGAAGACTTCAGCAGTAGCCGTGAGGCAGCTCCTCCATTGTTGAGCAATTCAGCCAGCGTGCAAACACAACAACAGCAACAACAACATTTGCAACAACAACAACAACAACATATTCTACGACAACAACAACAACAGTTAACGGCTCAACAACAGGCCATACTAGTCGGACAGTATCCCCAATACTACTACCCGCAACAACATCAATACGTGGCCGTGCAAACACACCACATGGGACAGTATCCCTGGCTGCAACAGTCTTGTGTCGGCGACTGCATGGAAGTGTTTGTCAATGGATTGGAGGTTATGATTGTGCACTTTGTGCGCGGAGACATTTCACTTTTGGTCGTGTGTTGAGCCAAAGAACGCTGTTTTATTTATGTAGCATCAGCCAGCTATGTACTTAGTCATGATGGTCCAGGAGTTACGTGAAAATACTGGTGGTTGCTGATTGACAGAGACTTGGAAGTTTAGCGAGGAACCTGTTGCATGCAGCTGCGCGAAGAATAAGCTAACGGCACTCTCAATCTTCGGGACCCGAAAATTTCACAGTCTCAGTCTTGGAGTCTTGAGAGCGGAAGCATTTTTCTGAACAACTTCTTAATTTGAATAAATAATCTTTAATTGAATGACAAGTTGAACAAGACAGCAGCATAAATATTGACTTTCAGAGCAAAATCGGACGCCAATCCGTTGCTCAATTGTTGTCGATGGACATCGATGCCGTCATGGCCATATTGAGCAACCCATCGCAGTTCAAAGGATTCTGCCTGTTAGCGTTAGCGTCAATAAATATAAAGAGTTTGAGGAAGCGCGCTTTGCGGATTCCACATGCAAAACTTAAAAGTGCCAAGTCTTGCACAAAGTTGCTGACCGAAAGTAATCTCAGACGTCGAATCGGATGCATCCAGACCGATCGAGCCAAAATTATGCAATTTACGTGTTTGCCACAGAGTCATAAATATTTTCAGAAGCTTTTCGTCGTTCAAAACGTGCAACACGGACTGCGAAGCATCGCTGTTCAAGACGTTGATCAATCGGGGATCCAAAGTCATCGACTTTTTCTGTGTCGACAAATATAACGGTGAGCGGCAAGTACCTACATAGCAGTGCGAACATGAAGTTGACGTTCCATGCAATTCCGACGTCAACTGTTGTCTCTATAGTGGAAGTTCATAAAGCCGTGGCCGCCGAATCAACCTTGGTGATCCTTCCCGCATTGATCACGTAACTCTTTTGTAACTACCGTGTAGGAGATTTTGAGCTTTATTATGTATGCCTAATTGCGCGCGCTTGCTTAGGTGTCCAGAAGCATTTACTGGATATATGCGCATGCGGGGTAACAAAAAATTAGCGCCATCAGCAAATGGCGCAAGACAACGCAGCGACGTGACGTGTCCGTTTGCAGACATCCTGTCGTATTTCCCGTGCATCAACAAGCACGCGCAGAATCAGTCGTGCATCACCGATTGCCAGGCGATGCACACGGAGATGGTCGATAACGCGCACGATTTCGGAGACATGTTGATGGGTGGCACCGAGAGGATAAAGAAGGTGTTCGGACAGGCTTGCAGGTTAGCGAGTTAAACATTACTCGGACTGGGTGTGGACCTGTTATGTGTGCTATATAGTACATAGCCTTGTTAGCTGGTGTCATACCTGGATCGGCTCTTAGATAGGTCGATAGATGTGATTTAGTCTGCCTCTGACCAGCGCGATCCGATCTAATCCCCAAATGTGATGCCGGCACAACAACCACTATTTTATCGCGATTATTGAAGCGCGTGTGCCTCGTGCTGCAGCCAGGGCACGGCAGGTCGTATACATAGTTACATACAGTATGCGCCGTTTGGTACCGCAGTTGCGATATGAGCTGGCACAGTTTTTGCAGCTACTTCACGTGCTCACTCGAATGTGACGTCATGCCCGTGTACGACAAATGCGGTTTTGAAACATTAACCCTGATGCACGATCTGATCACGCATTCGTTCAATGTGCTGAATGAATTGATTGTGGACACTGGTCTCATACAACAGTCACCGGACACGTGCGTCAAGCTGCAGACCTATCAGCTGCCTGACTCTGTCATGAAGAATGAGGTTATAGTACTTGTTGTTGAAAAAATTGATTTGATTGCAAACTGTGCCTTTTAGCAAAATTTGTGCAGGTCGCTTACCAAAACCTGCTTTGGTCACGTCGCATTATTTTTATTTCTTACTTCGAGATTTACTGTAGATTCAGACGTTAACTGGCTTGACATGAACGTTCTTTCCGTGATTCACGAAAATTCCGATGCCCGGTTAAATGAACGTCCATGTTTCAAAACACCATTATACAAATCATCGAAACGAAAAAGTATACGTACCGTTCCAGGTCAGCAAATTTCTTCACAAAGACACCAGCAGCAGCAGTGATGTCGCAATAGATGCCACGAATGGCGATAGCTCTACAAAGGTTCAGGACGGAAATAAAACGCCGAAAACCAAAATTCAATACGATCAGGTGAATGAGGATGACAAGGTGCTGAATACAGCATTAAGAAGCGCCCTGAACTTTGGATGCATGTGTTTGATGATAGTGCTGTGGGTCTGGATCTCAGCTGTGACTTGGTAGAGACTGTAACCTTTCTTTGTTTCAATTTCGTTAAGTTATTGGGTATGCTTATTGTGCAATACTGTATTTTCCTAAATATGGAACTCACATGATTATTTTGGTTGGTTTTCTTTTCTAATAAACGTCATTTGTAAATAAATGTACTCAACCAATTTGAACAGAACGAATAACAGTTCGTAACTTTATCTGATGAGAACCACATAAAGCTGAGCAACTATGTAGAAGATTTGTACTGCAATATGTCAAATCACCGAATCAATAAAGCCACGTTTCGGAAAAATTCGATCACATTTTGCCCACATGAAGTTCCTGCTGTTCCCATCCAATATCATACATTTTGTAATGGTACACTTTGTTGTTAAAGTTCCTTTCTTGCGACCGACAGTGAACTTTCGCACCGTTCGCAATGCACTGGTCGTATTTGTGCAAGATGTCACGGTGGAAATTCGGGAATTCTGATGTTTCAAGCTCGGATAGCTCGACGCGACTGAACCAACGGCAAGCGGCTGCGAATATTGGATTGAATCTTTATTTGTGCTAGGTTTAGGCTCATGCCTCATAGGTCGATTTAGGCTCAAGTGGCTATTTTGGCTCTGCCCAGTTTCCGTGCTTAAATTGTTCTGCTCAATCGACCGTCCGTCAAGAAGGCACAACGACAAAGGTGCGCGCACATAAAGTACCGTGCCCAACAACAGACACAATCAAAAGAAAGGCATTGCTTTCGGGATGCTTGGGCCTAGATCGCAATTCGCATTTTACATTTCAAAATTTTAGCTCGAACTCTTTACTAAAAAAAACTACGAGCTCCAAGATCGCTCACCAGTCTCCTGCGGACACAGTCTCACAACATTCCTGTCAGCATTAGCCCCGTTGGCCGGGTGCACAGCCACGACGAAGTACATGTCATCACAGTTCCAACGGAATTTGACTTCGGTAGAGTGACGAAATGTGACCTACGAGATTTTATCAGTAACATCATGCGCCATGGTTATACTGGATTTAGACTAGATCAGAATCTGGCTTGGCGATTTACCTGTTTACTATGCCTGTTTGAAATTACCTGTTATGCTGGCGTCCAGTAAACCTTTATCCTCAATCCTCAGCAAAGATAAAAAAATCTTTATCCTCAGAAAAGCGACCCAATCAGGCAAGCGACCCGATCCGATCACCTATACTGATGGCCTGGTCTGAGCCGAGCCAATAGGATGGTGTCTTACCAGAAAATCAGCAACGCACGGTACACCGGTTTCTTCTTCAACTTCGCGACACGCCGTGTCGAAGATGTTCTCGCCTGCAAACAAATGGACAGCGTCGTTGATACACAGTTGACGTAGTGACGCGTCCCGGAATTGATGAAATTTCGGTCACAAATGCAGATGAAGCAGTTGGTCTCACTCAACAACCGCAGATTGGGCGCTAGCCTGATTCCGATCCGGAGGATTTCAATCCCGATAAGACCCCGAAATCCCGTTAAATTTTCAGGATCCGGGTAGGATACAACTTCACTTTCAGCCGAAAACTAGAGCGTGTTAATTAGCAAACAAGAAGACCACCCCATCGTTGTTACCAACCGGGTTCAGCAAACCCGCCGGGGAACTTCCACCCAAAGTATCTACCCCGTCGTTCTTTCATCAGCAGTACTTTATTGTCCCGGCTCACCACCAGCCCACCGACTCCAACCGTAGTGAACGGGTACTTGGGCACGGTGCACGCTTTGTCGGCGGGTAGCCATAGTTGCAGTTGGGCCTGACAATGTTTATGGATGGAAAGTGGAACGTGTTTGAAAGGTGCAGAATCGCCGTTCTCAACCGGAAGTGGAAGGGTGGGACGTCTGACGTCATAAAATATCAAACTCACACAATCCCCTCTGGCATGGTGGTATTCGAATGAGTGTTTGTGCAGTGTGGCGAGCAGATCCGAATGTTTCAATGGCACACGCACAGACACCTGAAAAGGCAGCATTTTCATACGTGTTTCAAAATTAACTTTTACAGAGCTTTTTTCATCTCGATTTGAGTAAAAAAGGTCTGTGTGTCAACTGAAAAGTGTCTTTTCATTCCAATCGGTTGAACTCACAAACCTCACGGACACCCTCCTGTTTCCACCGAGGAAGACACTCATCCAATGCGCGGTCCAGTTCGGCCGGGCTCAGACAATGAGGCGGTATGTTATTTGACGACGCATTTGGGCCATCACCACCGCAACACGTGCAAAGCTCGGTCAATGTGACTCCTTAAGTTTTGACCGAGTACCTAGTCGGATTTAATTTTCTCAATGGCATGCGTGGAAAAAATGCACAATTGCTTGAAAATGACGATGAAACGAACCTCCATAAATCGGATCTTTCTTGTGTGCCAGCGGAAGTTGTTCTTCTGTTGGGTGGTCAGCAGTTGACATGGCAAAGATTGAATTAGCTTGTGAACATCTTCGAACAGAAAAAAACAGCGGAAAAAACAGTTTTTTCAGCTCACTGGGTGCAATGCAAAGCATCTGAGCGCACGTTATGCGCAAAACTTTGCTCTATGAAACATTTATTGCTCACAGCATCAGGAGAGCAGGCTTGCGCACGCTGGGACTGCTGCTGAGCGCTTGCTTGCAGCAGCTGACTGCCACCACACACGGTTATCAGCAAATTGATTTCCACGGCCTTGGACACCCATCATGTGCTCCAATCACTACGGACTTGTTTGTGCACTTTGGTCCCCAGAATATGGTCAAAATGCACCTCGTGGCGTTTTTGGAACACCAGTTGTTTCAACAAAAAGCACTGCGAAACAAATGTCAATATTGTTTGCAACATTCGCAGCATGAAACGATCACATATCTTGTATAAGAATATCGATACTCCTGCACTTTATTATCAACAAGAAATGATGTGACGAAACAAGGTGAACAACAAAAGAAGAGGGATAGCATTCAAAATCTGGTCCAAAAACTGGAGTTAAGTCGGTAGAAAAGAACACTAACATGATCGGGAATCGGAATTTCACTCGCTATGAAAAATGCTCACCACATAGAGTGGTAATAATATGGTCTCACTTCATCCAGGGCCACTAAAAATGGGCACGCTACATACGTCATATATGTATGTATGTTCTTTCATTTCAACGAATACGGTCCACTAGTCCACACATCATTGTGAGTTTTGTGCCAATGTTTCACGGACTCAATGTCGACCATTTGTTGGCAAAACGCCAGAATCGATGGGAATGCTGATAACGGGTACTCGAGCCAATCGGACACGCAAGAAAAGAAGCTGTTCCACAGCACGAAATCGCCCCACGTCACCTGTGACGTTTCAAAATCATTCAGCGTGATACTTTTAGGATAATGTGAATTTGTACTAGGTCATTTTTGGTTTCGACATTTGTCTTCGCTGGCGGTGCACCAGGTCATCGCCATGACCAAAAAAACGGGCCATGACAACTGCTATGGCTCAGCAAAATATAATACCTGCCGGAGCTTTAAAACCACCGGGGTTCTAATCGAAACATCTTCCAACAGAGCTATCGACTCTATTCGTGGGGCTCTGCATGGAAAATTCAGTTGACAAAGCTTACTTCATTTGTCACAAGAAATTTCGTCTTCCTCTCAGCCAAGTGTTGCTCGTAATACGCCAATCGCGGTTTCAGGAAAGTTTCCACCGTTTCGTCCATAATTTTTTTCTGAAAATCACCCGCGCTTTGTACCTTTTATCAGGAAGGAGTAAGTACAGTGCAGGCACACTAGGTTCGTATTCAGTTTTGTGTGCTTATAGTGTGTTAATTTCCCCGCGATTACCTCTCAACAGACGGTAAATCCCCATGTACATGTATGTACAAGGGGTTGTTACCAATACCGCATTGGCGTAATAATGACAGAAAGTGCCGTCCACACACTACAACACCCGAGGAAATTGCGCACCTTTTCGTCTGATGTTTCAGCTTTGATCATCCGTCGTATGTTAAGGAACAAGTCCGGCCATCCACAGTCCACCAATTCATCGAGCTTAGCACGATCCCATGCGTCTGTCGGGCACAAGCCTGCGAAACATCAGCCTGCTTGCTGAATTGGAGGAGTCAAAAAACGTTCCATATTTTACTTTTTGAAATCTTAAGCAAGAAATGAATACATGGCAGAGTTTGCGATAACACGCATATATTGGGTTTGATAGCGTCAACGACATTAGAATAAGCGATCATTTGACGACAGACTGGGGGCTAAACTGCTGCCGACGACGGGTATATCATTCACTCAGTACAGAAGAGGCTTATATGAATTATACAAGATCTGACAATCATTACCGTATTTATCTCCCAAATATCTGGCGATCGCAGTCGACTGACACAAACGTCGTCCATCGGGCAGTTCCAGAATTGGCAGATTGCCAGTTGGAGTTTTATGTTTCCAGTCACGGTGCCTGTGGAACATCAGCTGCCTCGTTTCAAGCTTTTTCATAATATATAGTATACAGCTTGTGCGTTTCGGCCCAGGCTTTCACAGAACGGCCCAGATCATTATCATTGCGAATCATCACCAGATATTGGTCGCACAATGACTATGAGAATCCATCCCCTTATTTTTCCTGCATCGTCAAGAGGGGTTTCTGGCGATTTTTTCAAATTGAGCCAGGTTTTGACAAGCAGTTCTTTTCTCTCTCTTTTTCCGCTTCATTTATCGGGAGTGATCAACATGTGTTGTATGTCGATTTCACACAATCATAAAGCATGTAATACGTGGCTACAGTAACTCGAACCCCGAACCATTTTGTTGCGTGGAATTCAGGGCACACGACGTGTTTCTCATTCTTCTCACTGAGGAGAATTCAAAGTCCTTGTCAAAACCTGGTTTAATTTAAAAAAAATTGTCAAAGATCCGCCTTGTCGATGCAGGAAAATTAGGGGGGATGGATTCTCATGTAGTCATTATGCGACCAATACCTAGTCACGTGAGCCCATAAGGCCGCTCTCTGACAAAAGCAAAAAGCAAAAAGTTCACAGCACACTTTTGCTTTTTGCTTTTGTCAGAGAGCAAAAGCAAAAACTTGACTTTTTGCTTTCTGCTTTTTGCTTTTGTCGGGGAGCAAAAGCAAAAAGCAAAAAGTTGTGAAGCGCGCACAAGCAGCAAACACTAGCGTGTTCCAGACCTACTGTATGTGTAATTTTTGATTTTCGGGTTTGTGCAGCCTGGTTTTGGGCATAAAAAGTCATAATGACTTTTTGCTTTTTTCAACTTTTTGCTTTTGCTCTCTGACAAAAGCAAAGAGCAAAAGTGTGTAGTAACTTTTTGCTTTTGTCAGAGAGCGGCCTTAACACAAAACTGACATGCAACATGACGGCTTCTGCAAACACACAAATTCATCAGTGGTAGTATTCTATAACATGTGTATGATTTTCCAAAAAAAGTATAATCGATTTATGTATATAAAATATACAGCAAGAGAAAATCATCCAACCATTCCACATTTCTGTCGATGCGAATGTCTTCGAATTTGGCGCCAACATGGTTCAAAATCAGCCGAATCGGTTCACCCAGACCGCGAAAGTCAAAATAATACAATTTGTACGGCTGGTCGGGGTCCGTTGACGCGGTCATAATTTTCTGATCGGCAGATTTTGACATTTTATTGGTGCATAGTAAACTAAAATTTGCAAAAACTGCAGAAATTTTCAAACTTGACAAGTTCACATAATTTTATTTTGAATTTCTCAAGACTCGCTGATCGTAAATCGAAAATTTTTATCTTGCCAATTCACAGAACATGACGTGTTCTTATGTTGCTTTAGGCCGCTCTCTGACAAACACGAAAAGCGAAAAGCAAAAGTTTTTCAGCGTAGTCATCATCCACAGCGCACGCCAAACAGCCTCTGAAACATTTTGTTTGAGCATCACTGTGGTTTAGGCCCGTGGTTAAGGAGTTGCTGTTGTGCTGAACTTTTCGCTTTTCGCTATTCGCGTTTGTCAGAGAGCGGCCATATGCTTCGTGCTTGAACAACCGAAATTATCTGAAAAAAGACCGCGCGAATTTAACAGATGAACTCGATTATGGCCAGAAAAATCAACAACCGGGCTTGGGTTGACTGACAAACAACAAAGCACGTGCATTTTGCAATGGGCGCTCAGCAGCTGACAGTGCAAAAAGTACATTATCTTTTGAGCATCTTCGAACAAAACAACTGCAGATAAAAATAACAGGCAAGGTTTCTTTTTCGGAAATCACTACAACTCCGGCTTGTGCAAACCGCAAAGCATCTGATAGTGCGTCATGTGCAAAACGTCGCTGTGTGAAACATTTTTTGCTCCTTGACAGTCAAGCCAGCTGTTTAGCTGTCTTGCGCAGGCTGGAGCTGCCGCTGCTCAGTGCTTACCTGCAGCCGCTGACGTCACTACTGTACGACGGTGTTCAGTCCCGGGGCACAGGTTCAGGCCCGGCCATCCATCGGCTGGAGCCTAAGCCTATAAATGGGTCAAATATGCTGGGCCTGAATCGGCCGGGCCTGAAAAGGTCGGGGCTGAACGTCCGGGCCTGAAAAGTCGCTGAATAGACGTCACAGGTCACACACAAGGTTATCAGCAGTGAGCACTATCAGCATTCGCAGCCAGGGTTGGGCAAAAAACGTTTTTTTTCAAAAAATCGTTTTTTTAAACCACTTTAAACCAGGGTTGTGCAAAAAACGTTTTTTTTCAAAAAATCGTTTTTTTAAAAAAACGTTTTTTTAAAAAAAACGTTTTTTAAAACGCCCAGATGACCAAAATATGCCCCCAAAAAAATTGGAAAACGCTCATGTTGGGAAGAAAACGTGGTTAAATGAAGTCATTCTATGTGTTCTGAGGCAAAATAAACAGGTTTCAACCCTTTTCTAGCGAGTTGCTAAGATCCCATATCAGACCCGCATCGTGGGACCAACTTTGGCCGGGGTCATCACTGAAAGTCAAACTCCGTATATCGACGTATCTCGACAAAGTAAAAATTGGTCGAAAATTTTTTGAAAAAATGGGACAAAAAATTGATTTTCCTTGATAATCAGGGTACTTTCCCTGAAAAATCAGGGAAAATCAAGGAAATTCAGGATTTAAAAAAAAACGAAAAACGACCCAGACGTTTTTTTTAAAAAAAACGTCGTTTTTTTAAGAAAAACGCCGTCGTTTTTTTTGTCCAACCCTGTTCGCAGCACCGTTTTTGTTAACCTGATTGTTATTCTGGTTTCTCGATATGATCACAGGTAACCCTTGGAGGGGCACCATTTTCTTGAACAATACAACGTTGCGACGCAAGAGAGTTAAAAAAAGAGAATTGATTTATCTCAGATACCATTCTCAATATTATTTGCAAAATTCTTGTATGAAACGATCACGCACCATGCAAGTATATGTACATCGATATTCCTGCATCAAGATAACAAGTCAAGGGACGAAACAAAGCGAGCAGCAATGCGCCGAAGACAGTAATGTTGTTACCATATTTTGAAATTCCTAAAACACGGCTGATCGTAAGCTGAAACTTATTATCACGTCAAAATTCACACAACACAAAGTGTTCTCAAGTGGTTTCATACCGCAGAATGTTGCAGAATCTCGGCAGAAAACAACCAATTGCAGCTAATGCGTACTGCCCATTTCAAAAGATTCACGAAAGTAACATACCCACATGAACATTTTCTGGTGACAGCAAAAACAACAACCCAGGCTTGTTCGTTGACAAACAAACAAACAACAACAAGCACGTGCAATTTCAAACGCATCACGTGTGTCTGAGTCTGATACAGTGTTATTTTTACGCGCCGTGCGTTGTTTTTCAACATGAGGCGAAAAAGGGCAGCAAATAAATGCAGGCGAACGGCCAAAACGGAATATTCATTGCACTATTCATCGATCAGAGCACTGTATAATGTTCCAGATGCTGCTGCAAAGCATACAGCTTCCTGCCCGTTTGAAGCATCTTGTTGGCATTTTACCAGTTCAGGCTTTTTGGTTTTTGTGATTATTCAGATAAGCATTGCAAAATCATTAAACATTTGCACGCGTGTGCCAAGGTGCTGCCCTGCCCCGCCCACGTCGATTTTGCTCCGGTCACATTATACCAGCTGAGCGAAGCGCAGGTATACTAGTTTACGCAATCAAATCTATTTTATGCGCATCAACATCATTAACGTAGTAACTTGCTGCTTAGCGCATATACAAGTCCTTCTTTTGCCAACCAGTCCATCTGTATTACGAACGTGGCGGTCAGTGCTGTAGTGGCCTTGGTAATCCAATCGCACGTGCGCGCATAAAAATGATGTATAGTCCAGCCACGTGCTCATGAGACGACTCTTTTTAAAGCTTGCTTGGCCAGATTCAAAAATTTGCCGGTTGCACGGGTTTGCGCAAACAAAAGAAAGAGATTGGGCCGAGAGAGATGATGACAAGTTCCAGCTGGCTGACCTCAACTTGTTGCCTGCTTACGCAAACAGCAACGTCGTTCAACACACAAATGTTTTGGGAGTCAACAGGGAATTTACGCACCGAGGTTGAGAGCGTGTTTTTAAAAAATACATGCGTTTCTCTTTCTTTCATTTCCGAAATACGTGGAACCGGAACATTATTGGATCCGTTTCAAGTCAACTTCAAAATAAGTCGTCTCATGAGTTCGGCTGGACTATAAGTTCATGACGTATACACATACTGTCTGCTCATTTGGTATAGTATAGGCTATTACAGGTCGGCCTTTCTCCTACAAACAGTAGATGTGCAGTTTGTATGGCCCTCTCTCAAAAGGCCTTTGCTATATCTGTCCCAATCATCTTAATCAACACATCTGATTCTGAACCACATTAAAGGGTGTGTCTAACGTCTCCTAAGTCCATGTTTTTTTGGGCGGAATTGAAAGATGCCCCCGAAAGGCCGCCGTGTGCAAAACAACCGCGTCTTCTAACTCGCTAAATCGCGAAATCTTGAGGGTTGCTTTTCGAATAAAATCAATTTCCGGACACAAAATTCAGACTGAGCTGACGGAAAAAAGCTACGATGCGAAACACACACAAACCAGCTTCTATGTGTTAAATGAAACATTCATTGTGTCCACAGTCAAGCCAGCAGCCAGAGCGGTGTGTGTTGAGCGTCTACGTGCATTGTATAGGCGGCTGAGCCGCGCTTAAACATGCAATGTTTCAGCAGAAAAACGCCAAACGTGAGTGGCGCCCACTCAAAAGCGCCTGGAGTTTTGTGTCCGGAAATTGATTTAATTCGAAAAGTAACCCTCAAGATTTCGCGATTTAGCGAGCTACAAGACGCGGTTTCTTGCACACGCGAGCCTGTCGAGGTCATCTTTCGATTGCACCTCATAAAACATGAGGTTAAGAGACGTTAGACACACCCTTTAATCGGATTGGACACAAGCTTAGAACTGGTAAACTGCATACTATTAACACTTAACCATGCCCATCATCAACCTTAATTTCGTTCATTGTGTCAGTGATCTGGGCTTTCTACATTTCTGTTTCAAGTAAACATTCGCTCCTTCCTGTCCTCTCTGCGGCGCATATAAGAAAAAGAAAACTGTCTACATTGTAAGAGACGGTTTTATTCTTCAGCTCTCACGCTTCGTGCTTACCTGAACACGTCTCGTTTTATTCTTGAATCTATTCGTGGAACTTTCCATACGACCTGATTAACGGGAACGTGTCTGTTGAGTTTCGCTGCCCTCACGACGAATATAAAAGCTGTTATGCCGCTTTCATCACTAACGCATATGGCTTTCTTTAACAGCTTTTCTTGAACTACATAAAATGATTCAGCAGTACTTGGGTTCAGCGCGTTCGTATCGTATTCTAAATTAATTGATTGTCAAAATAAGTACCCGTTGACCTAGCAAAGGTGCAAAACAGACTATTTTTGCGATAACGAGAGAAAACAGCACTTTTTATATCCATCTAACCACCCATGCTCATAAACCGAACAAAGTGTTTATGGTTTCACACTTACACTTTTCGAGGACGAAACGCTCTCTCCTTATCTATCAGAAAACTTGGTCATTATTCGTGTGTGAGCGGCAAAATGACCTCGTATGGTCTCACCGAGCCACCGTTCCGGCCGAACGATCGGCTGGTGGCTGAAACGCAGAAACATTTTGGCACGGATGCCGAGGGCGAGAAATATTTCGATCTGCCAAAAGTGGTTCTGAACGAGGAGAATTACAAGAAATTCGGTCGCATCTTCGAGACACGAGAAGAATTCGATTCGCATCAGGTGGAACTGGTCCAATGGCCATCGACTAATGGCAGATTGGTGCACGGTGCGCTAGACTTAACTTCTTTTTAAAATTAATGTTGACAATAAGCATTGCAATGAAGTTCCTATTCCCTCGCGAGGTACTTTTCAGATTTGAGAAACTGTTCCAATGTGAGTTGTGGTTTTGACCGCAAATTCGGTTCCGAAATGGGTTCTGACTACCGCCTGAATTCCGATTTCACGATAATTCCAATTTCCACCAGATTTCCAGTTCCAACCTAATTTCCAGTTCTTGCCTGAATTGGGGGTTCAAGCCGCATTCGACTTATTGCTGTTCGTGTCTAAAATGTGGTCCGATGTCTTTCCAAGTTCTGGTTCCTACTCAAGTTCCAGCTTCTATAGCCAAGGTCCATTTCCAACCCTCCTACCAGTTTTTACGTAAATTCCAGTTCCTACCCGAGTTCCAGTTCAAAGCTACTGTAAAGAACTAAAATGTTCTCCACGGGTTTATGTTCTTTATGTGTGGTTGCTCTCTTATAAATCAATGTCCAATAACGACGGTTGTACGGTGGTATACTTTATTTACTGATTACGGTATGATTACGGTATACGGTACAATATATGGTATACGGTATACGGTGGCTTATGGTAATGCCTTACGGCTATGCTGCTGTATATATGATGCTGGGTGATATGGTTTTGGGTATACAATGGATCCCGAGCCGTGACAGGCGGCTCCTTTTATAGACACCCGGAAATAATCAGCCAAAAGATGTAAGTTGTTGACTACACTTGGCAGCTTTTCGTGGTATATAGCGGGAGAGTTAAAAATAGGGAGTTGCCACTGGTCATGCCAAATGAGTGAAAGTGGTAATTCAGGGAAAACTGACTCACTGCCTGAGTGTCGACTGTATGTATGGCCTAGGTAGGCCTTCTGGAACTGCTGCGCGAATGCGCTCGTACAGGCATCACATCGGCCGTTTGCGGATAATTCACGTGAGGTGCCTGGAATTTTAAAGAAAAGACCCTCTCCTGTTTGGACTGGTAGCTGCCTGTAACAACAGTCGCCAACACTATAATTATAGTATATGTGAGTGGCTGTGACATTTCGGCACAAGCTAAGAACCAGGACATCACCATACCAGGTGGCCTGAATGTTTTCCATGTTCAATATCGTTCTAATGCCTAAACTTGGGGCTAATCTTAGCCATGTTTTTGTCAATCGATAACTCCAATTTGCAAGTCTACACAGCTCTGTCCAAGTGTATGTGAAACTTGAAGTGATGGAGAGCCAGGTAGTATCAGCTACATATTGTAATTTACTATTTACTGGCTCAGCGATACTTGAAACATCAATAGAACCGTTTGTACCTTGCATACGACGTGCGAATTCGAGATCCAATGGATGGAAACCGACGGTCGGCAGAAAGTTCCTGAGAGCGCACCGATCGGACGATGACAAATCGTCATAATTTACGGACCGTCGCGCACGTTCCGTTCCGGGGGCCTGAATCGGCGAGATTTGCAATAAAACATTATTTTGCTCCACAGTGTAAGAATTGTGGGAGTTACAGATTGGAACAACGCGGTCTTTTCTAAATGTAAATGCGGCTTGTAACTCGGGTATCAAGATATGATTTCCACTAATGTGGGCCGCATATGCACCTTTGACAGTGTATGGGCATATAATTCTAACTAAAGGCTCTGGTTCCCATAGAACGGTAGAGTCGAGAGTGGTGCATACGGAATCATTTGGCTTACAATGCGATATATCACCTAAGTCAGAGTAATTTTATTCCGTGGAAATTTTTCGATATGACCAGACTCGACAATAATATTCCATGTTGTGCGGCAATGCGCAGCACAACACCAACTGTACTGTACGTCAGTTGGCGTGTGAGTAGCCCATGTGCGCTCATCTAAACGCATAAAATTCAGATTGTTATTCAAGCCAGCGGTACAGTGGGTGTTGTTTTGGCACGAACGTAAGCCTTCTACCCAAGCAGAGCAATGGAATTTTGTAACAGGCACAGTGTTTTTAACCGTGCTGAGCACTGATTTGCCCAGAAAGAAGCTCGTGTATGTACACACAGTGACTGTTTGATTCATACAACGAAATGCATCTGTGACTTGTGGTCGGGTTTTGGGGATCCAAACAAGAACACTAGCATTTTGCACTGGTGCATTTGGTTTAGGACCAGTGCACTGGATTTCTTTGGGTAAAGTCACTGGGTGCCCACCTAACATGCCATCACAAATGAAAAAGGTTTTATTTACCTGCGGCTGGTCATTCGTTCGGTTTGCGCCGATAAACGGCAACAGGAACGTCGGGATGAACAGCAGACCAATCATCAACAGGGCGGTGCTGCTTGGCGACGGCCACGGCGTAGGTCGACGAATGCTGCCATCACGCAAGCGGGTGGCACCACGAACAGGTCGTCCGGGCGTCACGACCTCAGGTGCAGACGTGCCGGATTCCAGAGGGGGGGGGGGGGGGGGGGCCTGGCGGGGGGATGCGGGGCTGCGGGGGCGGGGCGGGGGCCTTTCCTTCTCTTCTTGCGCCGTGCTGTGCGCTTGCCTTTTTGCAAGTAAGCGTGCACGCTCGGCTCGTTCCAACCTTCTCTGTTGTCGTTCTCGCTTGTTTCTGGTTCATTTTTGCTCATTTTTTCTGCCAGGCTCCTTGTATATTCTTCCCAAACTTTTCGTGCTTAGCTTGTTTCCATTCCTGCTCTATAAAATTCGGTAATCCCAATCAAACTTTTCCTCGCCTCATCTCCATACAAATTTTTCAATTTGTTATTTCTCGGCCATCTCCACACATTTTTCAACGCCGTTTTCGCCGATCGTGTACAGGTCAGTTCTGTTTGGTTTTTAAGTAGTTTTATCGTGATTGTGAGCTTTTTCCCAGTTTTTTTTCACAAACAATTTAGCCTTCCCAACCCCTGTCAAATTTTTTGCATTACCGTAACCCGTTTTCACAACCATTCCCGCGCGTCGGTTTTCTGTGCTGTGGCAGCCCCTCATCTCACCCAATAGCATGTTGCGTGTTCTTGCGTTGTGTATGCTGTGTCTGTGTTACATGTTCATGTCCATTATGTATTCTGTGTGTGTGCAATCTGTGAATGTGAATGGTTTAGCAACTAAACACAAATTTGATGAATTGATCGTGCATTGTGCAACGTCCGAGCCCCGACCCGATGTGCTGTGCGTCCAAGAAACCAAGTTGGACGATCAATCATGTGACGATTTCAAGATCCCAAATTATCGATTCTTCGCGAGGAACCGAACTCAGCACGGTGGTGGTGTCGGGGTTTACATTAAGAACAGTCACAACCCATACATGATGCCTGTCAAAATTCCTGATAATCTAGAAATTCTGCCCGTCGCCTACACGATTGCCGGGGTCAAGTGCTGTGTGATCACTGTGTACAAGCCGCCGTCGTGCAACAACGCCACGTTTGTCGATGGACTCAGTACGGTATTGGCTTTGGTGACACAAACAGGAAAGATTGACAACATTATTGTTTCGGGTGATGTAAACATGTGTGCTTTGGTGCCAGCTGAGTTCAAAAACCTGGAAAATACTCTCAAACAATACAATCTCGCCCAGGTCATCACTGAACCGACTCACAAGGGTCGATTAATTGATGTTACATTTGTGCCTGACCATCTGGCGGTACAATACGAACTCCTTTCACCAATCGAAAACTACCATCACATGACATCAGTAACATTCGATATTTCCAGCACCCAGTCTCCATCCGACGCTCCGCTGCGCCGTGTCTGGCAGTACAAGAAGGCCGACTGGGACTTGATGAACAGTTTGCTCATCGCCTACAACCTGGTAAAACAGGTTGCTGATGCAGTAGACGTGAATCAGGCCTGGGACGCAATCAGTCAAACGATCGTTGGTGCTGCTACGAATGCCATTCCTGCCCGATCCGCTCGCCCAAGACCACAGAGTGACCAGCCGTGGGTGACGCCGAAGGTCAAGCGGCTCAGTCGGAAGAAGAGCGATCTGCACAGGAAGTGGAAACAGACCGGTGACAAAGGAACGTATGAAAAGTACTTTGTTTTGCGTGAGCAGTCAAGGCAGGCCAACAGGGCAGCCAGACGTGACTATGCCATCAAAACGTTTGGTAAAATAGCTCATCTGTCTGACTACTGGCAAAAGCTGAATAAGTACACGGGACGGAGCAGCACAGAACAAGTGTCTCTGGCCAACACTGATGGGGAGTGCGTTGCTGACAGTGCTGGTTTGGCTGCACTGTTATCAACACATTTCTCCAGTGTATGGAACGTCAATGACGTTGAGGCACTGGTTCTGAACTCAACCGGTCCCGTGCCACCCGAATGGTACACTGATGTTTCACACGTGCTTTACAGTCTCATCACAGCCGACCCTCGCAAGGCCAGTGGCATCGATGGCATCACCGGCGAAATGCTCAAGAACTGTGCCCACGTGATCGCTCCGGCTCTCGCTGTGCTCATCAATCGATCGATAGACGAACACACGTGGCCGTCGGGTTGGAAACGGGCCGTTGCCACTGCCGTGCCGAAAGTCAAGACCCCTCAAAACCCATCGGACTTCCGCCCCATCTCCAAATTACCGCTGTGCTCAAAAATCGCTGAGAAGCACATTCGAAACATCCTGAACGGGTTCATTGCCCCCAAACTCTCAGAAACGCAGTTCGGTTTTCGTGGAGGTCGGTCTACAACTGAGGCCCTGTTGCATTTCAATACTACAGTCACTCGTGCTCTTGATGTTTCAAATTCTGTTGTTGCTGTGTATTTTGATGTTCGAAAGGCTTTCGATACCGTTCCTCACAATCTATTATTGCGTGTGTTACAAGACGATTTCAATGTTCCACCCGATTTATTGTTGTTGATTCAATCCTATTTGTCTGATCGAACCCAATGTGTGAATGTAAATGGTGTGTGTTCTGATTTCTTGTCTGTTCTCTCTGGTGTGCCGCAGGGCAGTGTATTAGGACCGTTATTGTTTCTCGCATACGTCAACTCTGTTGCAAAACTGCATTTCTCTCCGTGTTCTCGTATTATTCTCTATGCTGATGATCTGGTACTGATTCACTTCATGTGTACACCTGACTGTGAAAAGCATTTGCAAGAGGATGTGAACTTGATTGTCGAGCACTTCTCCAAACACAAACTTCTCTCCATTAATTCTACCAAAACAAAACTTCAACAATTTGCTCGCTCAAGTTCATGTCCCGCTGTCCCTGCTATTGTGATTGATGAATGTCCGATTGATGTTGTCGATGCAAACAAATATCTGGGTGCTGTTATTGATTCCAAGTTTGATTTTGGTCTGCATACTACTGCCACGTCTGTGAAAGTGAAGAAAATTGCTGGTTCATTGTACCGTACCTTTCGTAATGATCTACCTGTGTCTGTCATGCGTTATCTGTATCAAACCTTGATTTGCTCTGTCATGTACTATTCGTGTGAGGTGACCTATCCTATTCATGACTATTCACGTAATTTGTTGGAAAGAACACAAAAATCCATTATTCGCATGTTCTCTGGCAATTATGATCGGTCTGTGTCATATTCGCAGTTGTGTTCAATGTTTGGTGTTGATTATGTGGGTGTCACTGTCATGAAACGTCGTCTGAGATTGATGCATTCTTATGTTCTTGGTATTCGTGCTGCTCCTGTTGACTCTATTTCGTTCATTTCTGATTCCAATTCTCGCTCCAGTTCTCGTCTTAATCATTCTCGTGCCATTTGTATCCCACGTGCTAAAACTCATATTCTCGCTACCAGTGCTATTGTTATCATGTCCCATCTTTACAATGCTTTACCTGATTTTGCTGTTTTCCTGCGAATGGGCACATTCAAAGGAGTCATTCGTTCGCAAAGCTTGATTGTTGAATTGTTGTACAAATTGCGATTGCTGCCAGTGAAATTTATTCCGTCCGTGTGTGAAATGTAATTGACCGATCATGCTGTGTTTCTGTGTTTTCTGTGTTTTTTGCTCCTTATCATCATCTACATCTCTCGATCCGTAACTATCCACTGGCCCACTAAACACTTGTAATTATTTATGGTTTCGTCGTTACTGTCCAGCTTATGCGTGTTGTTGACGTTACCATGTTGCTTCTGATGCAATAAAAAACTTGAACTTGAACTTGGAAACACATGCATCGCATTTTCGACAATATTCTCCGTTCGTTCGAGCACATTGACCACGGTTGGGTCGACCTGCGGCGGCACCGGCATGGGAGGCGGGTTTGGTGGTGGTGGCATCAGTAGGGCATCGGTTCGTGGCGGATAGATGGACAGGACCTCAACCGACGAACTGGACCTTCGCCGATCTAGCGAAATAGACGACTGCGAGCGCCGTGACATGCTACGGGTGATGCGTCGCGGCGTTGTGCCCGGTGCATTGGGTTCGGACGGGTGTTCGGCGGACATGGTTGTGGCCGAACGTTCCTTTGAATCTGGTAAATCTGTAATGTCATCCGTAAATAAGGCCCTGACTTGAACTGTGTAAGCATGCTCACTCTGAGGGCTTAGGAACTGTTCTCGGTTTAATGACATTCTATTCACTTCGCTTTCTAAACGATGGATGGCTCCAAGGATGTCTGCGGTTTCTTCTACGCATGCGGCTCGCGCATTATGACCTGCCTCATGAGAAAAAGTTCGTGGACCTGCTGGACGCTGCGGGCGTTGAGGAGGTTTCTGAGCGCTCTTATTCACGTTACAAAAGCGTGACAAATGATACGGTGAATTACAAGTCCAGCACCGGCGCGAGTTTCTGTCATCTCGCTGATTATTTCGCGTCGGCTGACCTTTCCGGGGGCCATTGAAAGGTCTTGGTTGCCTATCAGCAGGTCTGGATGCATAATTTGCATTTCTTTGTCCACGAAACTTGTTTTGCTGTCTGACCCAGCGCGCTTGTTGATCTGGCTGGAATTTCATCTGCTGCAGTGTTTTATCTATACGTTTAACCTTACGTTCCAGCCATGTATCAGTATTTTGCTCACGCTGTCTTTGTCCGGCGAAATTTACTGCTGCACCGGATGTATCAATTTGCCCTTTCAAAACAGCGCCTTCGTACCGTAGCTCATAGTTTTGTATATATTTAATCAGCTCATCCCAATCATCCGGAATGTGCGAACTTGAGCGCACGAATGTACAGAGGTGCGGTAATAAACCGTTTAACAAGCAGCTTTTCAACATTTCACGTGCATCAGCTCCAGGCTCTTTATTGTAGCTGGTCTCATACAATGCTTCAAGCTCACAAGCAAACGTTAAAACGCTTTCTCCGACTTTTTGTGACCTTTTTAGCAGATACTGCGATGTAACATTTCCGGCTTCTTGTTGCTGAAAATCATGTATCAGTTGTTGCGATAACGTTTTAAAGTCGGATTTGCAACCATCGGAATACTTTTCATATTTTGCCGCTGCTGGGCCGACTAGCAAAATGCGGATAAAGCCACATTTTTGGGGGTCTGAGAATCCGAAAGTGACCTTATCGAATTCTTCCAAGCCCGGATGTTGCAGTTGAGTGTATCGCCGCGAAATTTATCAATTTTTGGGGTATCAGACATGAGCGAAAAGGGGTTAGGGAAGGGTGCAGGTTTCTGGTTCAACTGGGTCTCTAATGTACGGATCCGATCTTCATACAGGGTCTGTTGCTGCTTCAAAGTTTCCAGTTCCTCGGCTGAAACTTTGGGATCGCCCTGCATATCTTGCATATTGCGTGCATTACTTTGTATCTGTGCCCGCATGTCACGCAACTGGTTATTTAAATCCCGGGTTCTGTTTTGTTCCTCCTCAAACTGAGCTTTCAGCTCCAAGTAGTCCTGGGTTGAAACTGGTGGCGCCATTTTGACTACTTTCAACGTTTCAATGTATAACACGTGTGCGTACGAAATATATTATGACGTCAACACGGGGATGTATACGTGATTGATCAGATCACGGAAACAAATGGGTGTGGTATACCAACACAATACAATTAAATTCACACAAATAAATGAAGGTGCTCAATCACGAAACAACGCTGAAAAGGTTGTTTATGGGCGAGAACACCATGTAAAGAACTAAAATGTTCTCCACGGGTTTATGTTCTTTATGTGTGGTTGCTCTCTTATAAATCAATGTCCAATAACGACGGTTGTACGGTGGTATACTTTATTTACTGATTACGGTATGATTACGGTATACGGTACAATATATGGTATACGGTATACGGTGGCTTATGGTAATGCCTTACGGCTATGCTGCTGTATATATGATGCTGGGTGATATGGCTTTGGGTATACAATGGATCCCGAGCCGTGACAGGCGGCTCCTTTTATAGACACATTGTCACATGATCACCTGTCTGTGATTACTCACTGATGTTTGGGTTTGGTATAATCCCACGCACGTCTAGTTACATGTGAGGTATAGATGTCACGTGGGGTGTCACATGCGCGGTGACATATTTGTGTCACCATCACAGACTGTCTGGAATGTGTGTACGTCAAGTGACGTCATTGTGTAGGTGGGTGGTTACCAGACGCATGTCTTCCTCTTTACACTACATAAGTTCCAATTCCTCCTAAGTTAAGGTTTCTACCCAGGTTCCAGCTCCTATCCTCATTCCAGTTTCCACCTAAATTCCTTCCTCCCCAAGTTCCAGTTTCTCCTCAGGTTCCTGTTCACTGCTGAGTTCGACGTTCCTACCTAGGCGTTCCTACTCCCAGTTCCTACCATAATATACAGCTGGTCGTGGTGGCGGTGATACGGGCGTGAGCGAGATGCCGTTCAAATGGACCGATCAGAACCGCGCGGTGACCTGCAACACCGGAGTGCCTGATGGCGACTACGATATTGGGTACCGTAAACACGGACATGTGTACACATGTGACGCCAACTCACATCCCGATGGGGAACAGGTACGGTAATGTTTCAAGCTGCATATTGTGAATGGGGATGTACTGGTGGAGATGGGTTCAAGGAAGTGAGTACTTCATTGTAAAAACGTATGTATGTGTCAGTGGTTCCCCGCACCAGGGACCATTATCTGTATTTAGGTGGTGTGTATGTTCGAAGTGGTGCAAACGTCAGTTGGGTGTTAAAGGTCGGTGTAAGTGCGATCTGCCAACCTACACGACACACTACAAAACTTTTTGTACGACTATGCACAAACTACCAGAGTTTTCCACTTAAAGCCCCCCCAGAATAGAGCCCTCGGGTGCTCTAAGTGGAAAATTTTCCACTTAAAGCCCCCGGGGGCTCTAATTGGATTTATTTTTTACGGACCATTGATTTTACATCGAACAGTAAACTTGCCAAAATAGTTCAAACTAGTGTAAGAATGACCAAAATACCGCACTTTTCTGTTGTTTTACCAACGTTTTGCCACGTTTAGATGAAGATCCTCACAATCAGGTTGAAATATGGTATCAGAATGTCAAAATGCTGGCCTAAAGTGTCCCTACTGACAACGATGAAAACACCCAGTTTTCTGCTTAAAGCCCCCGAGGGCTGTAAGTGGAAACGTTTCCACTTAAAGCCCCCGGGGGCTCTAATTGGATTTTTTCTTTCTGGTCGGAGGGTCCATTTTCCACCAATTTCCGCATAGAGCCCCCGGGGCTTTAAGTGGAAAACTCCGGTATGTAAAGGCAAACTACGCCAACACGAGCCTGATTTCGAAGGTGGTGTGTGTTCAAAACGGATAGAAAGAGAAAATCATCATGCTCCACTTTGTATTCTTCAACGTGTAACATTTCCCAAATCAGCAGCCACGTATGAATGTTTCATCAATCTGCCAGCTGCTATATCGGGTTCGTGTTGGCGTAGTTTGCCTTTACATGCCATATTCCCTCATTGAAAATTGTGCTGCAGATGGAACTCCTCGGTAATGGATGTCCTGCATGAGAAACAAAACTCATTCCTGTTTGTGCAGGCCCTAGTGGGTAGGTACAACTGTGCTAAGTTCCTTGAGCCTGTGTTCCGCGGGTTTAACGAACAGGTAAAATTGTCACAAGTCGTGCTGTTGCAGAAATTCTGGCCGCTTGAGCATCACCCCTTCTTTATGGTTTTGTCGTGCAAAAACGAACATCTTGACCAACTGACACCAATGGATTTCGTTGCGTTCTGGGTTGACGGCTCGCATGGGTTCTCGTTCTATCCGACCACTCTGCACGCGCCCCTCTTTCTCACCGAACATGAGACGACCAGCTGCCTGACTACGCAAGGAAAAGTTCGTTTAAAGATGCCAGTTTCGATTCGTTTGATGTTCCCCCTCTGTGTAGAGTGTGGCTATGAAACATCGTGAGTGTTATGAAACATACATATCATCGCGAATCTGGGTTGGTCTGTGGGTGAAGGATTGACAACATATATGTATTTAGTGAGTGGTGCCAGAAAATCATGAAACACACTTCGTTCAAGAGAGAGACGTGACGGTAGACTATACTCAATCCTACTCTATCCCCAACTTTGATACACCGATCATGCTATACATAGCTATTATGTTTTAAACAACGTTTCTTTTCAAACACTTGAATTCAAGGAAAATAAATGCTTCAGGTTCATGCGAATGTCATTTTTGACGCCAAATTGGAGTTCGGTGCCCACTTCCGTATTCCGGACGCGTTTGCCGCGCGACCAACGGAAACCAAATTGCCAGCGCACATGTACTCGAGTGAGTCACAATCAAACCGCCACTCCTCCAGTATGGTTACCATTCCCAATGGAGTCCAGCATGTTTTTTTTCAGGCAGTTTCGGACCGCGATATGTTCCACCGTCACGCAGCTGCAGTGTGCCGATCTTGCCTGCGGATTTCACGAAAAAACAATTGCTCTTGCGTGAAGGTACGTACATACAGACGGACATTCGTATATATTTTTTGTTTTGAATTGCTTTTTTAACGTGGCGCTACCCCAGGAACTGAACAGTTCTTTTTTGGCAAGTATACGGTTCCTTGGCTGATTGTGGTATCTAGGCATCAACGTTGGTTTATCGTCTGTCCTGAATGTTTCTCAGATGTTTTTCGGTTATCAAACATTTCCAAAGTACAAGTTTGTAAGTGGTCCGAGAACGCTGGTCGAATTGTTGATGCTTGAAACAGTTTCCGAATCCGAATTAAGGAATGGCCTGGCCCATAACACAATGTCCGAGAAAGAACACCCAAACCGACTTCATTGTTTACTACGGCCCTTTAAAAATATCGTACTAAAAATTCACAATAAAATTATGTTTCCAGCGACCCAAGACTGTCTGATCGGTTACGGTCGCCTGTTCCCAATCAATCACTCAATTGACATCAACACGCTGGTCGAGATTACGCCCTGGCCACAGACAACCGAACGTCCCGTGCATCTGGGTAACGAAGCGGGATTGATCACGAAGCAAGTAGGTAACTAAAATTTGTCTTGAAAACAATAAAAGTTATTTGATGAAATATACTATTTTAAAAATAATGGTCTTTTTCCTTTCTTTCCAGCCTAAAATCTGGCTAGAACCGCACCACGACTGGGACCCGTTGCCCCAGGCCAATGGTCGATCGGCCTTGCTGGCGCAGGAAACCAGCAATTCCTTGAAGATCAGGGTTGGTCAAAATCAGATCATTCTGCAAATCTCATGCGAATGCATGTGTGACCGAGAGACAGGTTCAATCTTGTCCAATCACCGAGTCTTTATCGGGATACCCTTTACGATATTTACCCTATCTGAAGCTCAACGCACAAAACCGACAAATCAAAGTGAAAGCTGAAAAAATCAATAATCGAATACAAAAATATCCTAAAATTTCCAGACTCTTTTCGGCCGACCGGACGGTGGTTTGCTGATTCGCAACCACGACGGTAATGATGACTACATTGTGGTGCTGGCAAAACCGACAGCGAAGTCAAGTGAGCCCGATGCAGAAACGTTGATCGCTGTGCGCATCAGTGGCAAACACTGTTAGTGTTGTTCTTGATTGGTTTTGTGTCTTTGTTTATGACGCAGTTGTAAGCTTTTTGATGGTGCTATTTTCCATATTTGTGCGATTGATTCATTCAGCACAGTCGTTTTTTTGACGCACCCGGCCAGCCTGGGCGTAAAAATTACTCGTTGGCTGTGGTCGTGCTGAACTTTAAGATGCGTCCAAATCACTAAATTTTGATTGTGGACTTTGAAGCGTACAAAAGCGACGAGCACGAAACCAAGAAATCACGCGATCCCCATATGGTACCGGTTCTTATGCGTTTATATACTATTCAAATCACACGGTGTGAAACATCACAGACCCACACCGGAGCTCCATTATACCAGCTGGCATATTCCATCAGCAAAAAAATGTGCGCTCAACCTGAACTCAGTCACGCCGAATTGCGGTAAGACAGACACACGGACAAACGTATTATCCGAGCCACCCCCCCCCCCAATTGCAGCGCTGTATCTGCATCCACTCGTGTGGCACAGTGCCCCGATCCCGTGCGGCGGTGGCGTGAAACGCGGACAGTTCAGTTTCACCATGACGTCAAGTGCTGTTGATGCGCATTTGGTCATCGATGTAATGCGCGAGTGCGGACATGCCATCAAAGTGCATGCCATTATGCATTGATGTACTTGCCTTGCTGCTTTGTGAACAGACATATTGGCGGATTATTCATATTTTGGGTAATTAATTGAAGTGTTTGTCGTACTTGTGTTCCACAACATGCTACTGGTTAGTGATCATTGTGTAAAAGCATGCGGGATATACGATGGCATTGGAAGTTGTACAGGTGTGCTAGGATAGAAGTTATTTGTTTGACTACTTTTGCCATATTCTCATCAAGGTCAAACCGTCATTTTCTCAATGTGTGCAGTGGTAGTTCGTCTAGACAAATTATCGTTAGTGCTTAGTATTTGGGCAAAAACAAGCGATAATCCTGCTAATCATCACAGCTTCATTTGCATAAAGGGCACGGGACGCTAACCGTTGTGAGGGCGGCAGGTATAGTGACGTATACAAGCTCGAAAAGCATTCTGAGAGTGCAACGTCAGGCCTTAAGCTCCTTGATCTTTTCGGTTGATGAACTTCTAAATTCCTGAAAAATGTGATTTTTTTCGAAATTTGAAATTCCCCAAACATGCTGTATCTCCCCTAAACTATTATGCTTGACCTGCAAGTTGTTAGGGAGTTCTGTACCACCACCATTCATCTCAAAGTCCGAAAGAATTCATATATTCTCCAGGAATGAAAAGTTTCTGCCAAAAGAAAGCAACGGTCCAAGGAGCTTGGCATGCGCTCTCACGATGCTTTCAAACCATATACCATTGGTCACCCTGTAACCCACCCTACGGTTGTGTCCCGAGCCCTTTAATGGTGATGACCACATTTACATAGCATCTTGGTTTGCTGCACTTATACTATCTTTGTGGCCTCACATTATCGCATGTTCATTGACAATAAAACAACTGAAAGCCAAAGACGTGACGGTTTCTGTCCGCGTCGATCATAAACACGAAAACAATTTCCTCTCAGATGGTAAACGGACTCAAACGCGTTGCCTTGAGTGTTTTGTCTAATTGAGATTGAACTGTGATCTCCGAATTCAGTCGTTCACGACGTGTATATCCCACGCGAGTCTACGTGACTTTCAAGCCACCGGAACACCCAGCTGTGCGCACGTTATTTGGGGTCGGCGTTTAATGACTGATCTCTAATCGTTGACGCCGTCATTTTCTTACGTTTCGATGCCAAAGACCTGAGGCCTGGCCGATTCGATCTACTTGCTATACTTGTGAAGTGTATCACTGAATTTTGAATCTGAGTCACATTGGGGGAGGGCTGTTGACTTAGATTAAACTTAGTTCCTTTTCATACTCCCTTGAAGTGACCGAAAGTCAATCAAGCAAATATGAAGGAGGCTATTTATAATCAAAAGTCATAAAGGCGTTAGAGTGAGTTGTCGACACATAACCAAGGTATGGGGTTGTTAATTGTCCACCCCCAATTAGCGCAAATGTGTCGCTAATGCTTGACAGCCGGATGTGTACATGCATGTGTACAACGTAAGAACCACGAATAGTCTATCCATCAGCTCATGACAATTTTTATCAGTTGAAAAGCTTGACAGGATCCAGTGCAGTTCCGGTTCCGGTTGGGCTTACAAAAAAGAAAGAGAAATTGGTTTTATTTAATTTTTGGGCGCCGTTTTCTCTGACATTGCCTTGCGGAGGAACAATTTTTCACAACGGAACCTGAACCTCCCAGACAAAAGTGCCACGAGCTGATGGACAGACCATGTGTATGTAACATATTGTACATTAGGTCCTTTAGTCTAGATGCAGATAATTTAGATCCAAAGATTTCGTATTCTTAGCATTCGCTGTGAAACTGCAATCCAAATAAATTGTGTCACCTCGTTACGAATCTTTTTTATAAGCCATGAGTAAAAAATGTAGTGCAATTTATCTCGACTTTTATTACCCTGATGCGGTTGTTTTGATGTGTTTTCTTGGAAGTCATCCGTGAAAATCTTGCCTGTAGAAAAATCACCAACAAACAATCCATGCACACAAACTATAGCTTATAAGCTGTTGGCCAACAGGTTCTTATCTTCGCAGGCCTGATACCCCAGGAGGAGCGAGCAGTCTAAAATATTAAGTTGCTGTAACTGTTTGGAAATAACAGTCGCGTACCTGAATTTGCAATTTAGAAAAGTATCAACATTCTCTAAAGCCTGTGGCGGGGTTCTCGAACGATATACAAGGTACAACAAAATGCATGTGACGGACTTCGGTGTTGATGCTTCTGGTGTCAATACGGGAAGACTGTTTAGACCCAGCTTTATTATACATATACATGTACAGTATACTGTAGCTGTTGGATCTCGGTATAATAATGTTCATTATATAACAATGCTGAGGTTAGTGTATATCCACGGCGGAATTATGTATTCGCTATACCTTTGCATACAGTGTAGCAGTACATCGCTATATCCATCAACTTCTGCGCTCGCTACTGCGTCAAGAAGATTATGCTGTTCTTGATGTCCAAATGCAAATCTGAAAGAAATCTTGACTAAAATGCTAAGAAATCTGTGTAGAACACCCAGGGTAGTGTACCATAATAGCACCCGACAGTTCCACGGCGCCTTTTGTTTTGTCCTGGAGTTAACTACATATAACCCTATTACGCCTGCGAAAACAAGACTGGACTTGTTTCTTGGAATCCCCTTGATCATGGTTTTTCATTTTTGTTGACTCCGGCTTCTCATTGCACTTGCCATACACTTTATGGTTCTATGATTCATCCCATAATCTTACACGATCTCGATTTTACTCCGGTGCCAGGTTCAAGCTTTGTGTGACAACTCAAATCGTACAAGCTCAATGTGCATACTGTAGGTGGTACGTATGTACAATATAAGGAGGCCTCACCCCTGCATATTTTTTTCAATTAAGTGCGTCATGTTAATGTAAACTATATAATAATCTATGCAATTTTCTCAACTCGTCAGCTTTCAGAAATGCAATACATGGGCATATGTTTTGCAGATCCCATGCCAAAGTTTGGACCGTGCCACGACCCCGCATTGACACAACCTGTGGGCTGAGTCTCATAATGAGCCTAATTTATGTACTTTGTCCTCTTTTGTCCTCGTAGCGTGTGAGCAAACTGTACCCTAGGTTACGAATGCGGTGGAAAAGCAACTGATTGAATTCAGTTCTTTTGTCGAAAAGCGGATTGTATTACCTTTGTTTTTCCCACAAACTTTGTCGGCGCACGCATTATGCTCCAAAAATTGCAAAAACGTCTTCTTGTGTGTTGTCTTCAAAAAACCAAAAACGTTTTCTTCGGTCACGTCACGAAAATCTTATATGCATGCATATCCAAGATGTTAAGGTGGAGTTATACTCGGGTACAAAGGGCTTTGGAGACAGCAATATAGACAATAAAGACGAATTGTCCTCACGAGCGAGTTATACTTTGTCCATAACCAAGTATAACTCACTTTGAGGACGTCCTTTGAAGACACTGCTTTGAAGACAATATGTCCCCAAAGCAAGAGTTCAACGAGCTGAACTTTTGGCTTGTAGACAAACAACATAACGGCAGATATCTCACGTTACACGCAACTTAGCGATTCAGTACTTGCTCAGTGGACTCACAGCACACTTCAGAAACTTCAAAAACGTTGATGCACGACACCAGCCACACCTCGGACCAGCCCTAAGCCAACGATTTTTCTAGGGAAGAAAAATAGGTACTCCCCCATTTTTGGAGCCTAAGGAAGACTTTACGGGTGTGATTTGAGTCAGAAAAAAATAGAAAATGTTGATACTAAATCGTAAACATCGCAACCTAAAAGAAGTAACAAGGTATAATGCTCCTACAACCCATAAAACGCTCCTGCCCCGAAAAAAATAGAAGACCAACCTCACTTTTTGTGTCGCGTGACATTGTTTTGAAGAAGTTTTTCGATTTCGGACTGAATAATATTTAGCTGCACATTTTTAGAAGCAAAAACTAATGTAGCACATCAACTCTATCAGGATATTTGGAGCAGAATGCTCCCCACTGACAGTGACAGCAGCCGATGGGCAACATTGTTTCTTGCTGGGGTCCGACCACTAACAAAATTCCTTGGTATTTCCGAACGATAGTGAAAGTTTACAATGACATTTTTAATCAGTTTAATTCCACACGCTACTCAACAGTTCATTAAATTGACAGTTTTTCGTCATTCAACAATTTTTAGGTAAATTCCGTTTTCTTATTCTCTTTCTTTCATTTCTTGGTTGTACCACGTTTTGTCTTCAAAGCCTTGTACCTTCCTTGTCTCCAAACCTTGGTACATTGTACCTTTTTGTCTTCATGTCTGCATTGTAGACATGAAGAGAGTTTGTCTTCAAAAGGCTTTGTACCCGAGTATAACTCCACCTTAAGGGACCAATCGGACAGTTTAGCCTGTTTACGGCAGTAAAGGAAGTGATAAGAAACAAAAATGTCGCCCCGGATCGTGCAAGCACCAGCAAACTTTTACACCTCAGATTTGGTTCCGTACAGTTTTGTACAGCCGTACAGGCTTACATCGTTCGATAATGTTTCTAATTTACATGACGCAACTCACGTAGCGAGCCTGTCGCGCAGGCTGCGCTGGTCCGACTTCCTGCCCTTCTCCTTCCTGCCCCTTCGTCACGCGAATCTCATGCGCTCTCTGCGCCCTTCTTCTTCCAAACACTCCTGTACTTCCTCCACACGGACTTCTTGTCCTTTCTCCCACGCGGATCTCCTGCGCTTCCCTCCGCAAGGATCTCCTGCGCCCTGCGCGCACGCACCTCGCTCAGCCATACCTCGTACTTCTCTTGCGCCCCTTGCGCCTGGCTAGCGGTAGATCCAAGCAGACGCCCGCCGGTACCCAGCATGGAACTCCTGCGCTGCCTGCGCCTGTCCAGCATTCGTGTCCGGTCGGTACACCTTTTCGTCCAACTGGTCCAATTGACCACAACTGCGGTCTCCTGGCTGACCGACTTTCGTACTGCTGCGGCCCTCACTCTGACCGACTTTCACACTGCGGCCTCCGAGCTGACCGACTGTCTCGCTGCGACCGTTCCACTGGCCGACTTTCACATCCGACTCCTGGTCCTCCAACTGACCGTCGGATCGTTCCAAACACCCAAAAGTATTACTCTCAATAAACGAAACATCATCCTCTTCACTCCACATCATCCATTCGGTCCCTCTGTGACCGATGGGTAGATGCTGCACTGCCTCGCCCGACTGACCTATCCATCCGCCTGTCTGTTCTCCCTGCCTCGGCGGACTGCTGCGGTCATCGGCGGCTTTCGTCGTCCGGGAATTGACATCCGGCATTGCTTTGTTCGACCGGGAATTGACGTCCGGCACCTGATTGTTCTTCCGGGAATTGACGTCCGGCATTGGTTCGCGACGAATGGACTCGCCGCTTGAAGGATGCATCGGTGCTGCGACTACGATCTTCAATCAAGCCACACCGACAAGTCAACACATGCGAAAATATTCAAGCTTGTCGACGGATTAGTCACCGAGGTGCGAACTTCTTTCAAGCTTCCTCGGACCGAAGAGCGAAAATATTCAAGCGTCTCCGGTACCTGATCTAGAAAATCTGCAAAAGCTGGAAATCCCAGTCAGGTTAGGTTAGGTACATAAATATATATGACATGCAATAGGACGAACTCACAAACCTCAACCAACGAGCGAAAATCTTCAAGCGTCGAGGGTTTATTGGCCTGGAGACGAACAACCTTTTCCAATAGTAGGTCACTGTGGTTATGGCGGAAGATTTGAGTCTAACTAACAAAAGTGATGATTGCTTATATAGGTTTTGGGACGTAGTGATTAAGGATACATCACACACATAAGGTATGGATTATAAAAACAAGAAAAGTTACGCTACGCAAAAGTATACAAATTTACCATACGACACACGCAAAAAGGAGAGATTTAATCCCTCGCTCGAACGATCGCTAACCACGTAATAACGAACGTTCACACAACACAGTCACGCAAGGGAACATCAACCGAACTGCTCATTTACGCAGGTTGACTCGCCTGCACGCATAGTGCTTTCCGGACTGAATTCAAAACCGACCAATCACAGCACAGCCAAATGTCCGAAATGCGCGCACGACCGAGCCCACTTCATGGAGCTACAGACTCGCAGCGGTGACGAACCGATGACATTGTTCTACAGGTGTGCGAACGCGGAATGCTCGCATAGATGGAATGAATGATCAATAAACCTTTGAACAGTCGATAAATATATCGAATCTTGCTCATGTTTATACGGGTGTCTGATTCTGAATGCATTATTCATGCTCAAATGGTGTGATCCTGCCGAAAATAAATACGAACTTATGGTCATTTTGTTCATTGTTGCACAAATCAATCGATTTGGCTCACCTATCGGTGATCTGATTGACAGATCATTTATCTTTATCACACCTGTACGTTTGCTTCTCGTGAAAAATCCGAAACGGTGAGGGTGAACAAGGCCAAATGCTTTTTTCAGACTCGTTGCGCTGCTCTCATACACCGTGGTCTCGGACCAATAAAATGGTCAGTATTATAAAATTGAATGGTATCCTTAACCGGTTACCGATTCAGAGTTGTGGTTTTATCTTCCAGGCTTTGGCCGCGTTGGCGTTTATGCGAAAGGACATCGACATAAAAGAGTCCGCTCCGAACAAATTGTTCCTGCAAAAGCACGCTGACTATATCCAGGCGTACGAAACAAAAAAGGACACTTATGTGAGTGGTTTGGCTTTATCCATGTTATCATCCCCCGGTTTGTATTTAGCTCGCCTAGAATGAGCTTAAATTGTTTGATTCTGTTAAGTTTACGTTCATCCGTCGGATCGCAGGGTAGACCCGACCCAGTGACAACCTAATGTTGTTGAAACATCAGCAAGCCGGATTGACTGAAATTTCGATGTCATGTAATTGTGTGCGTGTAGGATCCAGCTTTTGGCCAAGGGAGGGACCAAATTAAAAAAGTCATTTTTGTCCAGTGCTTGTTCCATTTTTGAAAAGTCATTTTTGTCTGTGCTTGTTTGAAATTTCGGGCTTTTACACTTAATGCTATACAAAATGTGACAATGCGCGCTACCAACAATCAGAGAGACGTAAACCGCCAGTGTCATTGAGCTCAAAGCGTTCAGCGTTCACTACGCTCTTGTGCCAGAATGGTGATGTTGTCTTGTGAGATTGCGTGTGTGTGAGATCGCAGGTGTGCAGTCAGGCCAGTAACGTTTCAGTTATGTGTGGCACTCTTTACGCGCGCGAGCGTAGAATTACATTGAAGATTGTTTCTGCTGCGCGAAACCCGCAAAATTTTTTGACTTTTGAAGAGGATCGCAGAGTGAAAATCCTGCGATCTAGGGGTCTTTTTCCCTTCTTTCGAAACGAAGCCACCGTTCAAGGGCCAAGTGGACCAAAGTGGGTCATGGTCGCTGTGGCTCCCCCTGGATCCGCCTTGCCACGCACTACTGGTTAAACGTCATAACTATTTCCAGAATTTAGTTTATGTCAGTGCAACTACTGCAGTCACTCCGAAGTGCCAAGCACCAAGGTCATAACGGTTACTAATTAAATACAGTTTGAATCAACCCAGCACAGACACAGTTTATACTCAGAGCACGGTGGCGTAATTAACACAATACCATACTGACATTTGTACGTATTTTACATGTATCACATTGACTAAAGAGCGATTATTGGAGTTAATATACGAAACTTTGAATGTTAAAAAACAAGTTGGCATTCACAATCTCAACACCGAACGCATGCCACTTTGACAGAAAATGATCTGACGAGTGGAAATCATTCAACTCTTTAACTCGATTTGCCACATACCCTTCGGGCGTTTGCATTGACCTAACACTGAAGGTGCAAAAACCAAAACAAAAAAACAACAACAGACACGTATCACTACGGTTAAAAAATCATTGGTCAACATGTGATACAAACTTGAGAATGTAAATGAGTCAAATGTACAATCACAACCTCGAACGTACTCCACACTGATACAAATGACTGACGAGTGACTAAACATCATGCTTACCCAGAAACAAATTGAATTCTTTCAGTTCGTTATCACAACTACGAACGTATATTACCTTGATCGTAGATGATCTGACTGAATACCGTAAGCTCTGTCGGTGATAGAATGGCCTCGTATTTTTTCACTAGCTTCGTTTGGATGGCGTTCTGTTGTTGGGGACTTTGTTTTTTCACTCGCCAAAATCTTGAAGTTTGTAAAAAATTGGGTGTAAAATTGCGTTTTCTTGGAATAAAAGTGCTAAAACCTCGTCAAATTTTCGTCACAGAACAATACTTGCGCACTTTAGCTGGTATACATATAAAGTCATCAATAAAAGCCTAACATTGGGGCGTCACCGGGGTTGCGCTTTCGAGAATTTGGGCCAATATCCACCAGCTGAAACTTACATCAATTTCACCTCATCTTGAGAAGCAAAAATTTGGGTGGCGTTCTGGTATTGGGGGTTCTATCTGTCACTTAGGCTTTTTGTATGGCGTTTGTATTACGGGGCGTTTTATTAGTAGGGTAATTCGGGTTGGACACTATCAGCCTAAGGTCGAAACTGAATAACTACATATGCTTCCATATTGTTGTTACAGGGTATTCGCGCCAACAAATTTCGAACAGACAAAAGTTATTCAATAGCATACTGTAGGTATCAGACTGGTTAGATTGACTTGACACTGCAAAGTCTGGCATGATACATGAGTTTTACAACACGGCGTAGTTGAATTCAGCTCCAACGTACGGCTGTGTTTCCCAGCAATGATGGCCCAACGGCGCCCAGTGGTAGACGCATGTGGTGTTTGCGTAGTAGGTGATCGCCTGAAACCAATCAAAGCTTCGTTTGATTTCACATCTTCGTGTGGTTGTGGTTTGAAAGTTGAACGTTACCGTCGAAACAGTGACGAACCTGACAAACTAAATTCAAATGACAGCCAGCCGCACATTGCGTTCTTGTTTTGCCCACTGTTGTTTGGCCATGGACAACGGCGCCAACACCTTGCGTATTCGGCTTTCGGTTCATTGTACATTCTGTGCAAGATTCAATAACAGGTTTAGAACTGATACTGTACGTGTCAGATGAGGTTGAAGCAATCAACACACTTTTTTCGCCTGGACTGCAGTAGTACTTGAATTCGTTGAATTCTTGATAACTGGGCACGTAGGTGAAACAATTAAGACACGCCGGTACTGAATACAAGTAATCGGTAAAATGGTGCTCTCTCGCGAACGACACAGGTCTTGGCGGGCATGTCTTATTCATATTGCTAGATCCATCGCGGAAGAGCGTGGTGTTGTCCACACACGTGTACATGATGACTGCTCCAGGGTCATACTGGTTGTAGCGCACAGGGCTGCCGATAACCGTATATGTTACGCTGGATGGCGGGTTGATAATGGTAGTGTAACCCGCATTGCAGGCTGCAAATGATGAATGAGTTCATCCGACCGAACTAAACGTTAATATTTGAAGCAAAACAGTTCTGTGCTTTTTAATTCTACGTGAAGCCTCCGGCCGCTTTCTGATAGCAGCTGAGAGCGAAAAATTTTTTAGCGTGGCGCACGCGAAATAACATCTGAATGATTTTGTTTAAATCTCACTGAGCTTACAGTTACATATGCTGTTGTGCTGAACTTTTCGCTCTCCGCTGGTATCAAAGAGCGGCCTAAAAATGGATTGGAAGTGTGGTTTGCCTCTGTTTGTTTCGTGTCTGCTGTTCTGACAAAGCGTCTCTGTATCCAGACCATGAACCAAGAAAAACGGAGGCGCCATGTCTTCACGGACTCTATTGTCACCTCAGGGCGCCACTACTTATGTCACGTACGTCTGAGCACTACATGAGCAAATGTAGGCACCACGTTGCAACACACTCACTTGTTCTGCAAACAGGTAGTGGATCGATATCCCAAGTGTTGTTTCCGATGCATTGTACTCGAATGCGATAGGTATTCGGGAGAATATAGCTGGCGTTGTATTCGAAGTACATGCCTATCGGTCGACTGCACGCGTACAAGTAGTACTGTTCGCCAGTTTGTGTGATCCAGTGAGCCCCTCTGTAAACGCCCGACCCGACACCGGCAAACGACGGCGGTGGTGGTGTTAAACATTCTGACAACATCAATGCTGCCTATTGAATTGACTGATGAACTTCTTGACTTTAATATGAAATAACGCACGGAGCGGATGGCAGGAGAATGTCGAAAACGTGGGATCAGGCACGCATGTTTCATTTGCTGCACATGGGTCCGGCTTGCACGAGTGAGTACCTACAAAAAAACTGAGTTGTCTACTCGTTTTTAATTTTTGCGATTCTTTATGCCCCCAAATAGGACACAGTTGACATCCGAGCCGAGGATGGGTCTGACTGCGACTTGGCATCAAAATGTTTGTCACATCACACGCATCCTCACGAAACCTCAGCCAGCTGGCCCTGTGTGTGCAGCTGCGTAACACGCGCGTGTGTTTTTCAGCCAGTGCGCAAGTGGCGTGCTGCTGCTTCCACAATCGTGTAGAATGGGGAAACGTTTTATGTAAAGAAAGTCACACCCATCCCCGACTCAGGATAGAAGCGAAGTGCATACATACCACCTCAACGATTGTTCACACTTACGGTATTCGCACACTCGGTATCGCTGTAACAGTGACAGCGACCCAGTTGGGACCAAATCTTCCGAAAAAAACAGGTGACCATCTCGCGCTTGATAAGCTCCCCAATCGTTCGCGTAGGACTCAAATGTAACACAGTATTGGTTTTAAGTTATAACTGTGGCTCATTCTTTCTGATGAACAACGTACGGAAATCGGACTTGTATAGTACAGTTGTTGTATGGAGCCGTTCTGCGACACATTGAGGGGGTTGAGCAACACGGGCCAACCTCAACGATGTCGTTACTTTCAGGCATTGACAACCCATTTTTTGAGGAGCAACAATATGAGACTAACCTTCATTTCCTCTCCAATAGATGTAATAATCACCTGCAGTATCGCTTGTTCGAATGAAACCGTGATCAACGGTGCTCAATATCGAGGCGTTGTAGTTCTGTATTAATAAAAAGACCCTGTGATCAGCATAGTTCACTACAGTCACTGGGATGGATGAAGATCATTCGTACTTACACAGAACGCCACAACACGGTCGACAACTGTTCGATTGATGGTGGTCCAGAATGAGCCGTTTCCCAGGGCTCCGCCTTTGTCTGGGCATTCTGTTGGTGTGACTGGGTGTGGTCCTAACCCTTCACAAGTGTAGCACACACCGGTGCTGTTGTCATAGTAGCCAGACACTGACGCGCACTCGGACTCAATGTCTGAAAATGACGTTGTGGTGTCTTAGTGAGGATGCCATAAAATGTGATATTGCAAGTTGGAAATTTCACATACCACAATGGCACACTTGCACCACAGCGCAAATCGTAGCCACCAACAAAACAAGGTCTCTCATTTCAGATTTCTGAATGTTTGTGAGAATTGTTGGAACTGGAAATACAGTAAACCGAAATTGAAATAGCCAAATCGTAATGGTAGTGAAGATAACAAAACTCCATGACGCAAGTGAAAGTACAGACATAAAGCTGATAAAATGAACATTAAGCTATTATGCGCTTTGTACTTGACTCACCTATCAATCACCACGACCATGAACCGGTACTTTAAACTGAACGATTGATGGATGTGCCTATTGTTCCTTCTGTGTACCGCATCAGTATTTTATGTGTATCATTTTATTCGCTCGCTCGTTGATACGAGACAGAGAAGTGCTGATTTGCTTTGTGTCTCATGTTTGTATCTGTGATTGGAGCATTCATTTGTGTTTATCTATACTACTAAAACAGGAAGGCGTATGTCTGTCTGTGGCCCCCTCCCTCTCTTTTCACTCTCCTCTCTTTCCCTTCCCTCCCTCCTTTTTTCTTTCCTTTCCTCTTCCTTCCCTTTTCTCTTCTCTTTCCTTCTTTTTTCCAATTTTCACTCTCCTCTCTTTCCCTTCTCTCCCTCCTTTTTTCTTTCCTTTCCCCTTCCTTCCATTTTCTCTTCTCTTTCCTTCTTTTTTCCAATTCCCCTTTTCCCCCTTCTTGACCTCCCCTCCTCTTTCCCTTCCCTCCCACCTTTCTCAAGCCCATTTTCCACTCTCCCCCTCCTATTTTTAACTCCGTTTCCCCCTTCCTTCCCTTTTCTCTTCTCTTTCCTTCTTTTTTCCAATTCCCTTTCCCCCCTTCTTGACCTCCCCTCCTCTTTCCCTTCCCTCCCACCTTTCTCAAGCCCATTTTCCACTCTCCCCCTCCTATTTTTAACTCCGTTTCCCCTTTGTTATCTTCCGTTTCTTTTCCACCACGCTTCACTCTTTTCTTCCCTTTACTCCTCTTCTTCTTTTAACCCTCTTTTTCCTTCCATCGTTTTTCCTTTCCATCCATTTCGCTTTTCATTTTCTCACTGATTTGATTTCAATGAACTGAGATTAGTTTCAACTTCTTGACCTCCCCTCCTCTTTTTTTCTTCCGTCCTTCTCAGGCCAGGCACGGCACGGGCGCGGCGCTGTAGCCGGGCCGTAGGCACGGGTCCCGTCTTATGTCTGTCTGTGGCCCCCTCCCTCGGAAGGGCGGACGGGTCAATTTTCACGGGTAGCTTTGGGTATGCTAACGGGTCTTCGGGGGGGGGGGCACGGGCGCGGCGCTGTAGCCGGGCCGTAGGCACGGGTCCCGTCTAGTATACATAAATGTTAACTTGATGTCAGCTTATTAGTATCCGTCATAATGTGCTGCAACAGTAGCAGCAGCTAATGCACATTAATGTGCGTGGGACTATGTTGCTAATTAATCATTCGAACCTGAACTCATTGTTTTCAATGTATAATGAACGTTAAAATAACGAAGCAATATACAGTATACCGTTTGCTTTATGTTTGTTGAGTTAAGAGTTGCCCTGGTATTAATTGATCCGTATACTGTATTCGGAAGTTCTGCGCATTGATTGTTCCTAACTGTGATCAGTTATAAATGTTATTCATCGCTGGCAAAAAATAAACTGAGCTGCATGAACTGAATAGACACTAGCAGTGCTGATGTTTCTGAGCATGTGCTGCATGAAAGGTTTGAATCCCAAAACACAGACAAACTAGTACTGATAATTTTCTTGCATCCTAAGTTGTGTATGAGGTGCTGGTGTCATGAAAACTGGATAGACCATGCCCAACCAAATGTACCCGGAAAGGCTGTAAGTTCAAAAAAGAACGAATGAAGCTTCGAGAACTGATGTTTCATTCGTCTCCCAGGAGTACGTCACAATGGAATATCTGCGCATGTCGGGCATCTACTGGTGTGTGACGGCCATGGATGTGATGCATCAGTTGGATCGCATGAGCAAGAATGAGATCATCGATTTTGTGTGTCAATGTCAGGACAGACAATCGGGTGGATTCGCTGCCGCGCCCGGCCACGACCCGCATTTGTTGCACACGTTGAGTGCTGTGCAGGTTGGGAAACAAGATATCCTTTCTTTTAAAAGTAATGTCGTTGCAACAGAGACGTGACTCATATACCACTTGGTAAAAACTATGTTGCTGAGAGGAAATAATATTTATTCACCCGAAACTCGTATTGAGCAAAACAGATTTGAAAACCAATGTTCGTTGCGCCGGTCTGAAGGTGATAAAGACGCTTGATTTTCAAAGCAATAAAAAACAGAGAATTCAAATGTTGAAAAAAATCAATGTAATGTAGAATGTTAATCCGACCCCGCCCCTTTGAAAACCGTTTGATCGCCATTTTGTTGTTAATCATAACAATTTCTGCAAGTTTTCAAATGTGCATTGGAGTGAAGACGTACCTATGTGCTGTGATACCATCCACCTGATCGTGTCATGAAGGTCACAGTACTTTAGTGAACAAAAGCCACCCGCATTATCAGTTGTCGAGGCATCAAATGCCCATCGGGCGATGCCTTCTAATCACTGATGGAAGTCTGTTCAGATTCTATGCCTTTTCAACGCGCTGGACAAAATCGACAGCAATCTGGTGGTGAATTATGTGAAGTCGCTACAACTGGGTGACGGCAGCTTTATGGGTGATAAATGGGGTGAGTTGGATTATAATAGATTGTTGTGGCTCCTTGAAATTGTCTCGCTACAGTTACTTTTGTACTATTATTCTGCTGCCGAAACGTTTTTTCTCATTTTTCTGCAGGCGAAATCGACACTCGCTTCTCATTCTGCGCCGTTGCCTGTCTCACGCTGTTGGTGAGTGCTCTACATTTTGCTTCTTCACCTAATTTTGCACATTCAAGCATTATTTCAGGATCAATTAAGCGCCATTGACGTCGCAAAATGTGTGTCGTTCGTTCTGGCGTGCAAGAATTTCGACGGCGGTTTCGGCACCAGACCGGGCAGTGAGTCTCATGCCGGACAGGTAAGTAGTGATTTTCTCTTTTGTTTTGTTTACAAGATATAATAAAGAGAAGTAATGTTTCACAGATCTATTGTTGTCTCGGCACCCTATCCCTAACTGGTCACTTAGCTAACGTTGATGCCGATAGATTGGGATGGTGGCTGGCTGAACGGCAGTTGCCCAGCGGAGGATTGAATGGTATTTTCTCTTTATTTTTAATGCTTTCTAATTTTCTTTTTTGTTTAATTTTTTCATTCTTCGTTTCAAATTGAACTACATTCGTTATCAATTAGGTCGGCCTGAGAAGCTGCCGGACGTGTGCTATTCGTGGTGGGTGCTTGCATCGCTGCAGATATTGGGCAGACTACACTGGGTGGATAAGGTCAGTGGATTTATGAAAATGTTTGCACTTTGTTGGTTGTGTTGGATTATTTGCATGACCGTTTGACTGCTTATCGCTTGACGCACTGTTTTGGTAAGTAAAGCTCGATTGCGTCAAAAAATATTTTCTGATGAGAGTATAAAGCAGTGAATTATTCAGAAGACAATATCATTTGTCGTTGTTCCGAAATGGAGAAAAAGAACGCCTTCCAAAAACTATTAACCTGACAGTCTCATTCCCCTTCAGGCAAGTTTGCAACGTTTCATTCTGGCGGCCCAAGATGATGAATTGGGTGGCTTCGCCGACAGGCCTGAGGATATGGTTCGTTTTCAGAAATTTTCTTATTTCGGATATTTCATGTTACTCCCGTCAGCATAGTTCAAAAACAAGTTAAAGGTTGCTTGCTGTTGTTATCATTCCTGGCAACATCAACCAACCAGCGCCAGACAGTAGCGTTTGCTGCAGCGCATGGTCAGCTGGCTGATGTTTCATTATGGCGTGTGTTGCATAGCATGGTTGTGGTGAACCACTGTTCTATTGACAAACACTATGATATTTTGATTTGTGTCCTATTTACACTCCCAGGCCGACCCATTCCACACAATATTCGGTCTAGCTGGTCTCTCATTGCTCGGTGAAACATCGCTCAAAAATGTCAATCCAGTGTTGTGCATGCCCGAGGACTGTATACAAAGAAAGTGTGTAAAAATACAGATGCTCAAGTTGTGATCACGTTTTGTTATAACTTTTGAGAGTGGAATCCAGTTCGACATTGCATTCTTGTATTTATCACTTTTTAATATTATTCTGTTCGTGAAAAGTGAAATAAACAATAAAAGTGTGATAATCATGATCATTGGGAATCGCCCCCAAGTCCCCCCTGTCTATTTTTGTGGGAATGAGCAAATTATTTCACCACCCCATGTCCGGGACTTGGGTGTCTTAATAGACCAACAAAACTTAAAGTTTGAGTCACATATTGGTAAAATTGTGGCTGACGCCAGCAGAATGGAGAAGACCATCCGCCGAAACTTTCACAGTCGAAATCGCGACTTCCTCCGAAAACTTTATTTGGCCTATGTCCGCCCTTTACTGGAATTTTCCATGTCCATTTGGTCCCCTCAAAATGTCACTTTAGCTAAAAACGTTGAAAAAATTCAACGTCGGTTCACCTACTATTTACCTGGCATGCAGACACTGTCTTACCAACAGCGTTTGCATGCCCTAAATTTAGACCCCCTAATTTATCGCCGGACCGTGAACGATCTTGTGCTCGTGTACAAAGTCGTTCATGGTCTCATACCTGGGGTAACCAAGGAATCCTTCTTTCCATCTCGTGACACCGGCCGCCCAACCCGAGGGCACTCCCACAGTTTGTGTCGAGTCCATGGCGCGGGTGCAGACTTGTCCGGATACTGGGCCTATCGTGTCGTGGACCTCTGGAACAGGCTACCAGAGGGCGTCGTCTCTGCTGCCTCAATTGCGGCCTTTAAATCTAAACTAAACTCACGTGGTCGAGACGTAGTTTCTCGCCATATTTCAACAAAATTCTCAGCCGTCGTTGACTGATCTCCTCAGTCACTGGGTTGCTGCTTTTCAGATAATCATCTATATTCCGTCATCCGTTGCCGACTTTATTGCTCGTTACGTTTGTTCTCTTCATTACCAGTAGTTTGGTTGGTTGAATCTCGCCGGTACGTTTTCTTTGTCGTTTGTTCGTCATGTTCACATTTTCGTTTATTAATACTCATGTTCACTTTTTTAGGGTTTCTCCGGATCTTGTGTAAAGGTCTTTGCGAAAGCGTGCAGATAAAATTTGAAATTTGAATTGATCACAACGTTTTTTGCCATTTTCTT
>JASAMV010005205.1:0-28649 GCA_030248065.1 Rhynchonema sp. JSB1_4
ATTGCTCAACTTCCTACGTCTGAGTTTAGCATTTTACTGGGAAGGAAATGTTTCATGCGCTTATACACTACCGGTGGCTCCAGCTAGTTCGACTATTGGAATTGTACGGCAGGCGAAACCGAACCCACTGTTTGTATCTTTCATCATAATGTGAAACTGCCCTAGCCTGCGTACAACTTATTTGGAAAACTTGTGTTTTCAAAGTAAAACTTCCATATGTGAGACACGGTAAAGGTGATTTTTCACTGATTTGCGATTGGTACAAGTTTGGTGGAATATCATTTTCCTTGCTTATATTTACTAATTCAATGCACATGTGCTACCGTGGTTTTCTTTCATAAGTAAGCAAAACTGCCTAAACAGTTACCTTCATACTGACACTGCACATTTGGGCTCTATGAGTGCTCGCATCTAATGCCATTTTTAACATTTTTATTACATAAAAATTGTGATTTCCTTGTTGTAATATTGCTTTGTATCCTGATTAGACGTATGCTTTCTTCAAACCGCTTGAAGTTGATATACCGTAAAAACCTAAATATAAGGGCTCTATTAATTCACTGACCCCATTTGAGGGGGCTGTATTACGGGCGGGAAACTCTATTCAGGGAGGAGCTCTATTAATGCACTGACCAGAATCTGAAAAAAAATTGTTCCCTGACATACACCTGAAGGTGTCTTTGAAGGGGGTTTAGTCGCCTCTAATCTCATTTATCCGTGTCCATTCATTAATAGGAGGCGTACAAGCCTTAGTGTCACTACTGTATAGGGGATTTCAGGGGGGCTCTATTACTTCACTGACCCCATTTTGGAGGAGGGCTGTATTACCAGGTGGAGCTGTATTTAGGTTTTTGCGGTATGCTGTAAATCCGCGATTATCTTCACTTACAGTAATACCAACTTGTTCTACAATACAAAACCATGTGTTTGAAATTGACGAAATAGAAACCTGCCGTTATAGGCTTCCTAAGGGCTGCAAATGACGGATTATGTTGCTAATATTTTGCTAAAACACTTAACGTTGATTAGCTTATACACCTACATATGTACATATACATACTGTATGCAAATCGACCCAAGTGGCCATCTGTTGTCAGATAGGCTTTGCCCAACCACTTTGACTCAAAGCTGAAGGCCGAACAACGTGATTGTCGATTTCTAACAAAAAGAATTCAGTCTTCAACTTTTTTATTTTTTGAAAGTTTTTGTGGATGCTCATATATCAGGTTTTTATTCAATCTACACCGTTAAAGACAAAAAAAAAAAAAAAAACAAAAAAAAAAAAAAAAAAAAAAAAAAACAAAAAAAAAAAAAAAAAACAAAAAAAAAAAAAAAACAAAAAAAAAAAAAAAAAAAACCAAAAAAAAAAAAAAAAAAAAAAAAAAAAAAAAAAAAAAAAAAAAAAAAAAAAAAAAAAAAAAAAAAAAAAAAAAAAAAAAAAAACAAAAAAAAAAAAAAAAAAAAAACAAACACCAAAAACAAAAAAAAAAAAAAAAAAAAAAAAAACCAACAAAAACAAAACCACACCAAAGCCCAAAAAAAAAACCCCAACAAAAAACAAAAACAAAAAAAAAAACAAAAAAAAACACACAAAAAAAAAAACCAAAAAACAAAAACAACCCACCCCACCCCCAAACCAAACACAAACACACAAAACACACCAACAACCCAAAAAACCAACACCCACACAGGGCGCGACATTATACATTTTTGGAGTGATGCATCCGAATATTACTGCAGAAATGGGAAGGAGACATCTTGAGTCACATGTTTTGAAGGGACAATGAAGTGGAACTTCGAAGACTTCATTCACCTCCGAATGTCGACTGCAAGGAACAAAGTTCAATCTACTGTAGTTGTTCGGCTCCCTGAAAACCAGGCATCGAGCTAAAAAAACGAAACAAGAAAATGTTTAGGGCCAAACACATGGTTCTGAAACAAGAATAATATATTGAAAAGAATTTTAAAGAAAGCGAATAAAGCAATAAAAAGAAAAAAAAAAGAAGAGCCCAAAGTGATAAAATGAGAACATACAAAGAACCCAAGAAAAAAAAAAGCAGAAATAATCAACAAAAAAATAAAAAAAACCCGAAAAATAAACAAATTAGAACTTTGAAATATAGAAAAAAAAAAAAAAATAAATAAAAAATAAATATAAAATATAAACAAAAACACAAATATACTCAAAACAACAAAAAAATAAAAAAAAAAAAAAAAAATCAAACAAAAAAATCACCAAATATCAAATAAAACCAACCAAAAACCAAACCACACCCAAACCACACAAACACAACAAAACCACACCAAAAAAACACCCACCAAAACAACACCCTAACAGGTACAATTTCATAACACTGGAAATTTCTGGTTTAGGCCACACTGTGATTTGAATCATAATTTAGATTTGAACCATAATTTCGACCAGCCTTGAAGTTGTTCGCTAGACGTAGGGGAAGAACTTTTACGCTGGTCGAAATAAGTGTTTCATGTCTATCTCACAGTGTGGCCCAAACGAAGATTCCCTGTGTTATAAAATTGTACCTCTTTAGAACCATGGGCATGGCCGATTCATAGGGTCGCTGAGGAAAATCGCCTCTGGAATATTTTCATGTTTCATTTTTGAGCTCGATGTCTGGTTTTCAGGAAGCCGAGCGACTACAGCAGATTGAACTTTGTTCTTGCAGTCGACATTCGGAGGTGGAATGAAATCTTCGAAATTCGACTTCATTGGCTTTTCAAAAGATGTGACTTCGATATCTTCTTGTCATTTCTGCAGTAATATTGGTGTGGGTCACTCCAAAAATCTTTAATGTCGTGCCCTCTTTAACCCTTTTGGTTTTGCCCTTTCGGTTCTGTCCTTCGTTTTTTGATTGAACAAGAACAAGAAATTCGCGTATGTATGTGGTCTGGCGAATAGACACACACCCATACGCGTCGAGGCGTATAACGAACGGACCGGTATCATGTGTGTGTGTGTGCTGCGGTGCACTGTGTATTGAGCGTGCGGTTTATCAGTGATTCTGAGCCGCAGCCGGACCGCGTTAGTGGAGCAACTAACTGGCTGTCCAGGCCTAATGGCTGGGAGGTCGGAGGTTCGAGTCCTTCCGGGAGCATACGTTTGGTGTGGCCGTTCAGGATCACACGTACAGCCGAAAGGCTGCGATTAGATACAGTAAATGCGGAATGCGGAAATTGGTGAGCAGATAAATGCGGAATGGTATATTTCTGCATTCCGTATTCCGCGTTTATCTGCTTTTTGCGGAACGGTGCGTGCTTGGGTGACGATGACAACTTCTAGCGTGCTGACCTCAAATGTTGCGTGTTAACGCAAACAGCAACAGAGATGTTTGATCAAAAGCATAAATTTACTTGAAGAAATTCAAAGTTCCGTAAAGGTGAGCAGATAAACGCGGCATGCGGAATGCAGAAATTTGCCATTCCGCGTTTATTTAATCGCAGACTAAAGGTCGGTTTATACTTCTGACTCCTGGGCAGTAGCAGTCAAAAATCTGAGGAAGTCGAAGGGCAGGCAGGAGTCATCGGCAGTCAGTGACTGCTTCTGGTGTTTGCCTGCTTCTGACTGCCGACTGCCGGTGACTGTCTTTGATCGGCGGCAGTCAAATGAATTAGAAGAGAAATTGGGGCAGTCAAAGTTGGGCGTTGGCTTGGATTGACCGTGATTGCTTCTAAAAAGGTGCTTTTTACCGTTTTTTACAAGTTATTATTCTAACATGGGCATTTTTTAAAGCCAAATAAAGAGCATTTAACCAACAGAGCGATGTTCAAAAGTCCCTTATTTGGCCTCGGCAGTCAACAAGACCTAAGCAGGCATGGTGAGAATGATGCGGGGTGCCTTCTGTTTTTCTTTCGACACAAACCGTGCTTTCTCATCCAGTTCTACCGATACGCACCAAAACATGTGCGGGAGTCAGCCCAGAACTGCTCGGAAAGTTAAAACTTTTTAACTCGCTGTTTTTGACAGCCGGAAGTCAGAATCGGTGACTGCCAGTTCTTGACTGCCGGCGCATTTATACCTTTTTCGTGCCTACCATGGTTTTGACTGCACTCGAATATAAATGGGGTAGCAGTCAATCGGATGGGAAGTTTTCTGACTGCTACTGCCGTTAAGTCAGAAGTATAAACCGACGTTTAAGTGTTCCGTGGTGCCTTTATAATTTCTCAAGAATACGAAAACTTGAATGAATCAGCACGTGTGGTTAAATTCAGTGGTGATCCGAGCATTTTGCATGCATCTTGCATAGTGTGTATCAATATTTTACTCGAGAAAACATCAATTATTGCAAAATAGATGTCCGTTTCGATTTCGACGGATAGATCAACAGATTACGTCAATAGTCAAATAGAATTAAAGCTGAGAGCCCCGATTAATTGTACTTGTCTTGCCGCAGTTGTGAACTTGATGGGTTACATACATATGAGTAGTGGACACAAACCTAAACACATGTGTACCTAGGCTAGGCAAGATAAGTTCCAAACTAATTTCATTAAGATCCACACAACACAGCAACCATTCTTCACTTCTTGGCCTCGTCAAAGCACTCTGCGAAGTCGTTGATAACCTGACAACATAGTATGTTGTAAAAAGTAGAGACATTAAGGGCGATTTAACTCAGGTTAAACCCGGAATCCAGAAAATATTTGCATGCAAAAATACAAAAACATTTCTGGGATGATCCGGAAACATTTCCGGTAAATGCAAGAATTTATAATACATGCAAAAAAATAATGCATTTCCCGGAAATTATTCCGGATTCCGATTTCCGGATACAAACTAAGCCCGCCCTAAGAGATTGATCAAACTTAGTGGTCCGGTCTGGTTGTGTTGCTTTGTGATATCCTCCATTGCGATACCTCGAGATTCCCTGGTGCCACTAATTTCGTCCAGCGTAAAAATTGTTCCGAAGCGCACTATATGTAAGCAACTTCCACGCAGGTCGAAGTTAGTGGCATCAGTGAATCTCGAAATACTCGTTAATGCAAACAGTCACATGATCAAGGCAAGGCAAGACCAAGATCGGACCAGGCCGATCACCAAGTTTGATGTTGCTCATCATGAATGCAAAGGACGGACTGAGCAGAAAATGATAAAATTATCTGATAACCTTGGTCGCGTTGGTAATGAACATCGGGAAGTTCTTTCTTTGCACACAGTCGCGAGCTTTCTCGCATTGAGGGCCTGCACAAACTTCTAATTTTTGACAAAGCACACAAGAGTTGATAATATAATGCTGGCGCGTGAGTCCAGTGAAACGTATTTGCGACAAAATTCGACCTGGTCGAAGCTGGTATGTCTCCGTAAACACCTTCATTGCGCCGTACGTGTGCGATTTGATCTTGATCTGACCGGGAACCGAAAACGTGGTGTTTGTTTTGGGACACGTCCACCTGAGATAATGTGCTTTCAAGCTGACCAGTCTGATGCCACATGCCATAGAATATGTTTCGCGACCATTTAGGCACGAAACTTCAATGCAGACATTCTGGTAATTCAAAGTTTATGATGTTTCGGGATTTATGAGCCACAGCAAAACATTTTGGAATCGAGTATGAACCTAATATCTGAGAGCACTTAAATTTTTGTTCCATGGTTGGATTGGCAATTGGGTCTGAATATGGTTCGAAAAAATTGGGGCCTTATTTGGCAAAACAATTTTCACAGAAGCGGACTTCTGGCCAACTGCCAAATAAAGCCCCAGGCAGTTGTGTCGTTGGGTGGGGGAAGGGGCTTACCCACTTTGTACGGAGCACGGGTATTGGCGGGGGGGGGTACGGAAAAAGTCTTCATTTTGGCAACAAGCACCCCCTTTCTGATCTCGATAAGCACCAAAATAATATTTTTTGCTTTAAAATGTCAAAATCGCTTGCTTGCGCAAGTAAACAATGTTATGAACGTTTTTAGACCTATTTTTGGAACTTTTAGAAATTTTGGGGGTCATTTTTTTCAGACATACCCTTGTGTATCGGAAATTTTTGGATTCGTGCCACAAAAACAGCAAATGACTAAACCAGAGCCAATGCAAACAGGCTAACAACGTCGAGCTTGTAAGCCCAACTGGATATGATGTGGGCTATAATAATGTTTGACGATTATATATATTATTATCTTAATTTTTACATTCAAAAATTTAGAAAGTGATAAAGAAATGGAAAATGATAGGCCTGCTTTTTAAAGCTTTAAAATTCAATAAGTGCCTTACCTTACAGTTTTTTCACAAAATGACATTTTATTTTTTTCTAAATCCAAACATACTGTACGCCGTGTACCGTGTCCTGCTAACCCGTAGCTCACTGCGATTGGCTGTTCGCCTACTTCGTACTCGTCAATTAAACCGAACATTAACATGGCACCAGGGGTCTGAAACGAACAAAAAATTTGCACAAGAAGCTCGTTTACATTACCAATGGTCCGGTAAGTTCCAATTTCAGCGATCTTATTATTTATTTTTCATCTGCGTTTATGACTAGATTTATGTTTGTGTCTTGCTGTATGTACATACAGCTCCCATGCGAGTTGAGTCATGAGTCATGATGTCCTTCCCTGACCGGGTTAGCTATACTTCGGACACTCCATTCTTTCAACTTCCAATACTCAGGGGTTGTGATCGGATATCGGAAAACCCCGGTCGGCATTCAACTGAGGACATTGGCGAAAGGCGGGCTTTACAGTGCGCGTTCTTGCGTCAGGATGCAGTGTTGAAGCAGGACCAGGTTGACGCGCAACGCGTCAAATGCGGAATCCGGAACACGGAAATAATTTTCATACAAAAACACACAAAACATTTCCGGACTCGGGAAATATTTCTAGAATTTCGCAAAATTGTACGCGCATAAGTCGTCCGGAATCCGGAAATATTTCCGGATTTCCGGTTTTCGGTAAGCCCGCCCTTAGGCCGCTCTCTGACAGAAGCAAAAAGCAAAAAGCAAAAAGTTTACCACACACTTTTCGCTTTTTGCTTTTTGCTTTTGTCAGAGAGCAAAAGCAAAAAGTTCAACTTTTTGCTTTTTGCTTTTTGCTTTCGTCAGAGAGCAAAAGCAAAAAGCAAAAACTTGAAAAAAAGCAAAAAGTCATCATGCCTTTTTACGCCCAAAACCAGGCTGCACAAACCTGAAAATCAAAAATTACACATCTAAACGCTAATGTTTGCTGCTTGTGCGCGCTGCACAACTTTGCTTTGCTTTTTTGCTCTGCAAAAGCAAAAAGCAAAAAGCAAACAGTCAACTTTTTGCTTTTATTCGTACAAAACAAAACCCGGCGCCCAGCGTCCGTCATGTCCGAAATATTCAAATGTTTATTCGCAGCATTGATGTAGGACACTGCTTTAAGTTAAACGAACTTTGTACTTTGCTGTCTTTGACTGAGTATTTGTCTGCGCCACTTCCCGTTTTGTTGTCGTGTTGAAAGAGTCGGCGGTTTCTCCACCTTTCAGGCTGGTCGATTCCATGCTCCATCCTTTCTCATAGCTTGTTGAAACTTCGGCTGAGAACGGAATACCCTTGAGTGCTGTGCTCAAGCCAACTTTTGAATCAACTTTAAAGTTGTCACTCTCTTTCATAACGACTTTGTCGGACCAATAGTTCTGCAAATAATGTATAATATTATGCTCCACGTTGTGGGTCCATATGATATCAAATAATTTATTTTATAAAACTGACTTTGAACGACTTGGAAACGCTGACAATGACGGAGTCCGTGATCGTCTTGGATTTACTGTATGTGACAATGTGGTCACCAGGCGAGCATGATATTTCATGGGTGGGATGAACCATCTTGAAAATAATTTGGTCAGCGTTATGTGCTAATAAAACAGCACAATTGAAAAAGTTGTGACCAGATAGATCCTAAACTCGAAATCCGACGTACAAGCTATGTACTTTCAATGTCCGCATAAGGCAAAACATGATACTCGAAAATGCTTCGGTTTTTGGTGCTCACAGCTGATGCTAACGATACTGTCAGTCGAAATAATTCCGAATGTCACGCGAATATCGGACACAATAATTACGCCTCGGTTTCGGATCTGTCTGGCCGAGACGCAACTGGTCGTAAGTACAGCACAGTTACAAAACCGATTCAATTTCACCTCTGATCCCAGATTCTTTGCTTCGACCGGGTCCAGAAGGGTGATGCTGCTGGTTTTGCAACCGCCAGCGAAAATTATCGTTGTGTATTGATCTTCGGTGCTCATCAGCTTGCACGACGCGTGAGAGTGGTTTTTGAACAACATACATCGCTTGCTTTCAGCGTCGAACACCGCCCTAAAAACACGGTTTTCAGACACGGGTTTCCGAACGTCGGCTTTATCTCATAGTCCGGGCTTTTTGCGCCCATAAAGTAGAGCGCGCCAAATCTGGGCGCCGAAATTAGGGCGAATTTAGGTTGATCCGAGCCCGAAACGAAGCCCCAAAAACCGCGGCAAGCCGGAAACAAAAACAAGAACCCCCCCCCCCCCCCCCCGCCCCCCCCCCCTTATGTAACCGACCCTGAATTCTGAGACCCAGAAATATGAATTATCAATTGTCATCGTGATATTGTCAACCACTGTTATCTTTTACAGCTGCTTGCACAGAAATATCTCTGTGAGTATGTGGACAAAACAGTGTAATGTGATTTTTATCGAGCGATGGAGGGACGGAAAATAGTTTTTAATCTGAAACATGCCCCAACCCGCCGTGTCATGCCACGGAAGCTTGGCAAATAGGCCCACACTGGGAGGTATTAGTAATACAAAAACGTCTTAGCACCAGAAATGTTGTTTGTGGACCAAATATACAATACGGTGACAACAGTTTTGGACGAAACTTTCAGACGCATGGTCTGATCCGCAAAGCGCATTAACTGTGGCGGTCACGTGCACGGTTGTTTCAAAAAAAACAGTGGTTAACTAAAAAATTTAAAGAAAATTTTTTTTGAAGAGCCAGATATTCTGTTTTTTTAATTAAAAACACGAGTTTTTCGGAAAAATAAGATCGCCTAATTCTTCCAAAAATGGCCTTTTTGAGGCATAAATTTTTAAAAATTTTTTCTAAGTTGGGTCAAATTTCCTAAAATCGCGCCTGCGGCGCTTAGTTTGACCGCCAAAATGGCTCATAAAGAAGTGATGGACCTCAGTTTTTTAAACGATAGGTCAGTGCATGCTTCTTCGGCACCATAGTTTTCTATGTTGTAGCCCCACCAATCTGTGAAACGGTTATACAGAACGTGTGGAAACTAATAGGCACCATGTGTACATACAAGTATACGTATACTGGCGCAGGATCATTAACAGAAACTTTTCATTTCATTCAGTGTTTTGAGAGCAGCATTCACAGGGGCTCTATTTGGAGAATTCAGGTACCGGAGAACGCCAAGTACGACCCTGGGGGCTTAGCTCAGGATTCTTCTCAGGACACTCAGGATTTTTTGTGTTTTTTTAAAAAAAAGCAGTGATCTAATAAAATTTTTTTTTCAACCCTGGTCACGTGACTCAACCAACCACTCAACACACAAGTCTGACGTCGTGATTTGGGAAATGATACGAAACGAAGTAGCTGCCCAAGCTGCATGCGCTTTACGGGTCATGCAACGTGTTTGAAAAGTTTCTCCCAAACGTATGGTCAGAGTATACCATTGTTGTTTTTTTAGGGTATCGTTGACACAAGGTTCCGACATAAACACTGCATTGTTCCACGAACCTTGCATAATTATCGCTGGCATGATCATCAAGCCATTTATTCACGCAGTCTTCCACACTCGATTGCTTATATTTCTCGATATGTGGATCTTCACAGTACAGATCCTCAATTTTAACCAATTCATTTTCTCGAAGCTTTCTGAAAGCAGAGCTTTGCCAACTGAAATAGAAATCCATGACATTAATGCGCGGCGCAACAGCAACCCACAAAAGACGTGTACATACATCTACTGTATAGTTCAACCACGAGCTCGTGAGACGTCTTTTTAAAGCTTGCTTGGACAGATTCAAAAATGTTCCGGTTAGGGCGCGCCCATGTAGGCCAGGGCCGGGGCCATGAAAAATAATCTATGTACGAGGCCCCGGCCCTGCCCTACATGTGCGCACCGACAGGGCCGGGGCCGGGGCCGATGCGAAACATTTTTCTGACCAGGCCACATTACAGCTACAGGGTTGTGAATAATTCAAGGTTGTTTTCGTATATGCAGCTGTGCGTGTGTGTTCGCGTTGGGTGCGCCGTTACCTGATTTAACAAGGGCATGGCATTTTTGTGCTTCTCTCATTAGATTATACAAATGTGTAAATTGCAAATTCAGGCTGCACTTTGAAATATTGGTTGACAAGCACTGAACTTCTGCCTGCAATTAGATATATGTATACAGTCCGCTTTTGACAGCGCACATACACGACGTGGGCTTTTCGTTGATTGGTTGAAATATGGGTTACACGAAAATCGCGTAGCCATACCGTTTACTACGGCTGTTCAAACAATTTGTGCCTTTTGGTGACGTTTCATCCGCCAATATTCAAGAATTAAGCGTTTTAATTTAATTTGATCGAACAAATTTCTATAATCTAAAGAACAAAGCACAAAATAGCCATGCCCTTGATAAATCAGGTAACAGCACACCCAACGCGAACACACACACACTGCATATACGAAAACAATGTTGAATTATTCACAACCCTGTAGCTGTAATGTCGCCTGGCCAGCAAAATATTTCGCATCGTCCCCGGCCCCGGCCCTGTTGGTGCGCCCATGTAGGGCAGGCCCGGGGCCTCGGACATAGATTATTTTTCGTGGTCCCGGCCCTGGCCTACTTGGGCCCGCCCTTACACGGTTTCGAAAAGCAAAAGAAAGAGGTTGGGCTGAGAGAGACGATGACAAGTTCCCGCAGGCTGGCCTCAATTTGTTGCGTGCTTACGCGAACATCAACGTTGTTCAACACACAAAGGTTTTGGGAGTGAAAAGGGAATTTACGCACCGAGGTGGAGAGTGTGTTTTTACTAAATACGTGCGTTTCTCCTTCTTTTGTTTCCGAAATACGTGGAACCGGAACATTATTGGATCCACACAAGCCAACTTCAAGAAAAGTCGTCTCATGAGCTCGTGGTTGGACTATACACGTCACCAAGCACGTACTTTTCAAATGAGGTCTCCTGCGTTCCGGACTGGATCGGAGCAGCACAGATAGCGGCCAAGCTCGATGACAGCCAAAAGGCCAGCGTCACGTGAATATTCAAAGCCATTGTGTTGAAACGTTGTTATTACGAAGTCAGAAACATTAAACGAGTCTGAAACTTAAAATAATCGGTAACATGTGAGCTTGCTTTGCTTCCGGGGAGAAAACCTCTGAAAAGTTATCTGAGCCCTCGGCAAGATCTTGGGCAAGATGTTACTTACATGTTTAGCATCAAACGATGCCAGACCACCTGGAAACTGGACCTGTGTATTACGGACCTAAAATGAAGTAATATTGCTATTCACCCCAGTTTTTATGTGCATATGAGACGCATGCGTGTTATTTGCAACAAAAAAACAGACGAGTTTTGAACCTATGAGTCACAATGCACGAAGTTGGGTGTTGTGTCAAAACATTTCAAACTACAATCTGAAAAGTACAATGCCTCCTACACATTTGGGGCGAGACAGTTGAATGAATGACATCTTGAGTGAAAAACTTCAAAGTCTGGCGTAGGAATTGAGATGCCAATTCTGCAGCCCAAAATGTCAGAACACCTACGAACAACATATAGGCATGCTTGATTCATATCTTCATATTTCTTCGCTGTTTTAATGAGTTCTCGTGCTTTAGTTCATAAACGATGGCTTTCAGTTACGATTATGTGCGATCACAAAGGACTTTTGCTTTCACTGACTGTTCTGTGTAATCGTGGGTGGCGACAAACCCGGGAGCGCTCATGTTTTGTAGCCAAAAGCTATATTTATAGAATTGTTTATGTTGATTGTTATTGAATTAGATAGCATAAGCCGCTTTCTGACACTAGCGGAAAGCGAAATTTCGCTCGTGCTCTCTGAAGACACCAGCGAAATTTCGCTGCGGAATTTCGCTGGTGTCAGAGAACGGCCATACAAGAACTACTTTTATTCATAACTAAACAACCTGCACCGATTTCTATGAAACTTGGCACATTAATTGGGCTTCGTCCAAAACGCTCACCGGCAAAATATTATTTCCTAAACCAGTCTGTATGAGCCCGGGCGGCCAAAAGTTGAAAAGTAGGGAACCGACCTCCGCACAACAAACTTGAAATATTTGGTGCGTTGCATGAGTTTTTGCCATGCCGATTAAATTAGTTTTTACTAACGCTTGAGCTTTTATTTGATGCTGCATTCAAGCCGATGGCACTGCCATAGTTCGTTCTATATTGCCAAGAACACTCAAATTTGGCGCGGAAAATTTTTTCAGATGTATTTTTGGACCACTTACCGTCCGAATAAAGGCAAACCATTCATGCGGCCAAAAAGCCCCATTACCAGACTAATATTTCACTTTGGTTTCAATTTTTGACACACAATCAGTTTTGAGAGAATAGTTAGCTCAATTGTGACTGGTCGCCCTTTCTGGCCATTTCCTGGTCACCAAATGTACCCGCCTTGTCTGCAGCTTTTCTACGTGATAATAATGCTGTGTAGTAGTAGCACTTTTATTTCGTTTCAGACACGAAAAGGGTAAGCATCAACAACCGTTCGAGGCGTGACAGTAACGATGAATACCTAGGGTTTAAGTGCTTTAAGGGTTTACCTAGGGCTGTGAAAGTATGACAAATGCAAATTCTGGTAGCAGAAACATTATAAAACAAACTCGGATTGCATTTAACTTTGACGCAACGATTCGTAAACGCATTTTTCAAAAAGATCGGAATTTCTACGAATTTTTGGTTGCGGGGAATTTTCCACATGCTCGCATTAAACATGGAGCTATGAAACAGCCAATACTAGAAAGACAAAGCGTTTTTCTCAAACTATCGCTTCAAGAACACCGGTGTATCTTCCAAGGTCTTAAGAAAAACTTCAATGGATTGAGGCACAACCATCCCAGACTTCAGCCGGACTTGTGCGTATGGTTCCCTGGATGACTGACATAAAAGAACGATACTAGCTTGCCCCACCTTGTTGATGTTTCATGAAGCACTGGAATGAACGTCAGTGTGTTCTGAGCTGTTTGATTCCGAACAGCAGATATTGAACCATATTCCCGGCGCGTCTTGTGAACCAGAGACACAGGGCATGGAGCGCTCATTTGGAAACAGTGTTTGATATTGAGAGTATGCAACATTCTCTTTGCTCCTCTCCTTGTTGAATCATCGTGCGCAACCAAAGACTGCACAGTTACTGTCGTGAGGTTGAAAAGAAGAATTAATAAACACGGCGTTAACGGCACAAATACCACAAGGTGCGTAAGTACAAAATAACAAATTTGATGGGTGGAATCTTCGAAACGGTGTAAACATGGGTGTTAGCGCGTTGTAATGCTCGGTCGAAAACTCAGTGTCAGAAAGTTTCGTGTAAGCATGAAACATTCCACTTTGACAAAAAGCAATTTTTTAGTGGAGCAGTCGCCAACTGAAAGGACCTGGGTTCGAGTCCCAGTGGGGCAAGCTTTTTGTGTCCCCGTTCATGCAAGCATTTTGGCATGTGTACTTGCGTTCCCGCTTTCATTACAACATCGTGTGTCACCATAAAGCAAACCATTCCTAGTAGTCAAAGAACCAGCAATTTAATCAAATTGTATGCTTAAAAAGTCAGGGTTATCGTATGTACGCACTCCCGAGCCATGAAAGCAATTGCGTTGTGTTCACAATAATAATTGTAAAAAGCGGGGCACGGACAACAACAGCGGTGGACAAAACAGCGGGTACTGAAGGTAGCCATCCTTGTCATTGGGCTTAGCTGGACTCTGACAAACGCGAAAAGCAAAAAGCGAAAAGTTATCTATTCGCTTCTTGCTATTGTCAGAGGACGAAAGCGAAAAGCAGACGAAATCAGTTAGCACTCATCTCCCTCACCAATCACAGGCAGTGAAACATTTTCGTCATCGATGGGCTGTGACTGAGCGCAATATTAATGACGCTGCGATTGAAAAAGAAAAAAAACAAAACAAAGAAAGAAAGAAACAACACACCCCACAACAAAAAAAACCAAACCCCACAAAAAACTACGCTTTGTGATCTTTTCGCTTTGCCCTCTGACAAAAAGCGAAAAGCAAAAAGCGCAAACCGCGTGGTAAACTTTCCGCTTTTCTCTATTCGCGTTTGACCGAATTCACAATGCAGCGGATTAGCGTGTTAGCGGGTTAGCGACATTAATCAACAGATGGATGTTAAAAAGAGCTGTTTACTAAGCAGCAAAATGGTAATCGGGGCATGCGCGGTAGCGTCCCATATGGTTGTCCGGAGTTGGTGCCGGCAGCAAAAATTTTCACTGGCCAGTAATTCCACAACAAAGCACCGATAGTTTCAATATTTAAGCACAAGATGCCCTAGGCCACCCTACATCTGCGTTCAAAACTTGACGTTGATCGATGCCGGCGTCTTGGAGTTACGGTACCCAACGCCTCTCAAACAGCGCAAAACCGTTCTTCTTCTTCGTTCTTTCTTTCTTTCTTTTTTTTCGGCAAAAAGTTCGTCCAAAACTCAGGGCTACATCGAACGAGAAATCTGCTGGGGTTTTGAAGGTCGAGAAAATCGGTGGTGACATTGGTTTTTGGATCCAGTAGTTTTCGGAGCCAGAACCGAAACTGGAATCGGAACTCAGCATTTATCCATGCAAATAAGTCGCACAATACTGGCCTGATCATAACGACAGTGCGTGCGGTATATAGGTTTACGGGGCCGAGAAACCCAACGGTGACATTTGTTCTTAGATCTGGAACTTTTTCGAGCCAGAATCGGAACTAGAACCGGAACTCAGTATTGATCAATGCGAATAAACAGCACAATAGTGATCTGATCTCAAAATAACGTGTCAGCTGTTTATATTTCTGGGGTTGGGGAATCCAATGGTGACATCGCTTTTTTACCTCTGACTTGATTGAGGTGTGAAACAGTAACATGAATACAGTCAAACCACCACAAGGTGAACCTCTACATAGTGAATTCCTCTGTATAGTGAAAAAATTATCAGTGTGATCATACGTATTTTCCGTCAACCTAATAAGAAAATGCGCTTACGGCTGCGATTAGATAAATGCGGAACGGCAAATTTCTGCATTCCGCTTTCCGCGATTACCTGCTCACCTTTGCGGAATATTTAATATCTCTGCAAGTAAATTTATACTTTTGGTCAAACATCTTAGTTGCTGTTTGCGTTAACACGCAACATTTGAGGTCAGCAAGCTGGAAGTTGTCATCGTCACCCAAGCACGCACTATTCCGCAAAGGTGAGCAGATGAACGCGGAATGCGGAATGCAGAAATTTACCATTCCGCATTTATCTGCTCACCAATTTCCGCATTCCGCATTTATCTAATCGAAGCCTACTCGATATAAAACAAAAAGACAAGAAGAAAAATGCCTGCTGTCGCGCGGCAAGAATCAAGTTATGGTTCTGTTCTCGGTATCATGCTGGTCGCATATAAAACACCTATACAAGATTGTTTACTCCCCAAAGTAAAAAGATATCAGTGATTACGCACAGGAGCAAAAGGCGACTAAAAACATCACCGAAACAGAAGAAAAGCTTATGTGCCAAAAAATGAGCAGGATTTAGGAAGAGGCATTGCATTCCATTTGAAAAGCGAATTAAAAAGCGATACGCCATCAGGGAACCATATTGCGGCCAACGCATAGTCGTTTTACCCACCCTTCATGCCGTTACTAGTACGAATCGAACCTGTGACAGCTTGCCGTCGTCGCCTCATCGCGCTATTGGCCGCAATATGGTTCCTTGATGGCGTATCGCTTTTAATTCACTTTTCAAAAGGAATGCAAGGCCTCTTTCTAAATCCTGCTCATTTTTTGGCAAATAAGCTTTTCTTCTGTTTCGGTGATGTTTTTAGTCGCCTTTTGCTCCTGTGCGTAATCACTGATATCTTTTTACTTTGGGGAGTAAACAATCTTGTATAGGTGTTTTATATGCGACCAGCATGATACCGAGAACCATATCCTGATTCTTGCCGCGCGACAGCAGGCATTTTTCTTCTTGTACATTTAATGAACATAGAAAACCAGCTGACCTGCTAACCCGGTAACCCGATAATCCGCTTGCATTGTGACTGTGGTCTTCGTCAGAAGCTTGGGCTTGGGCAGGGTTGAAAAATTTTTATTATCGAACTTTCAAAAAATTACATTTTATTTTTTTTTAAATTCACTTTTTTATTCAAAAGGTTATCAAAAAGTTGGTTTCTTGAAGAACGAAATAGCTGAAATTATGTTAGTTAGGTGTGCTTTATGAGACACAAGAGGGGAATTTGTTTGTGTTTGTAAATTTGTGGATAAACTTTAAGGAGAGATAAAAACTTATGACATGCCCGCATTGTGCCACAAAACAATGACTGATCCGCGACGACTGCAAACAGAGGCGAACAACGTCGAGTGTGTCGATAGCTGACGGCACGCTAATAACGGCACACTAAACAGTTTGGGTGCCCTACATTGTACATGTGACAGTGTTGTTGGGATGTCTAGGAACTGTATGAGTCCATCGCAACACCATTTCGAACTGAAATATGAACGCTGCAGTCGATTTTTAAGAATCATGAGCCATAAAGGGCATAAAAACATGCCTTTTTACCTTATAAGTGCGAAAAAATGACGAAAAAAGTGAAAAATAAAAAAGGCACAGTTATTTTATAAAATTTTAAAATAAAAACGTGGCCAACATTTTTAACGTTGTTATCCAACCCTGGAATTGGAATTGAGGTTGGACGGCCTACACTGCTCTCAGCAAATATCAAATCAACTGAGTGCTGTCTTTCCAAACCCGCTGTTTTGTGCGTGACACGCAAAAAGCATAGAATATTTCCTATTCGCTGGCAGATCAAGGTGAAATTGAACATTCCCAAGCTGTCATATCCTTTAATTTATCAGTATTCGAAGACCCCTGAAGCCGGATTGAAACTGTGCCATCGGTTTCGCATGTCAGCAGAACGTTCTTCGTCGGCGGTGATTTGGGGGATAATTTACTAGGACCACTCCATATAGATGTGATGACCTCTCCAGATTGCTTGCTGTGGGAAATCAAAATGGTGACAGTGTTTGTATGCACGCCATCCGAACCAACAGGTGTAACCACGGTGGCTGAAAGATGTCATGTAAAGGCCCGCTCTCTGAAAAATGCAGTAACATGGTTCAAATCCTGATGAAAGACGTATTCTTAGGAAGCACATCTGCGCCCGATCCACAGAAGACGAATTACCAATACCAAGTGGCGGAAGAATTAAGTGGCCATTTTTCAGCGCTCTCGCGCCCGAACTTGATTATCGATTGACTCGTGCGCTAGTTTTGTCTTGTTCTGGGGACAGCACATTTGCCTGGCTGCTGTGTCTTTATGTGCACAACGCTGCGCGCGAGCACTGAAAAGTTGCCGTTGAATTGAAGCGTTGAAAAACGGTCGCTTAATTCTTCAGGGCAGTGGTTTTTTAAAAAAAATTTAAAAAAAAAATTTTTTTTTGAAAAAAATTCGTTTCAAAAGTTAAAAAAAAATTTTTTATTATTTCAAAAGTCGAAAATTTCTCGATTTTTTTTGCTCTAAAAGTGCTATTTTTTGCATAAAAATTGCTACTGTCGACATCACCTAACCCTACCATGGGTGTATTGGATGCCATGAACGTTGTTTTGTGGCATCTAGACATAGTGCGCACACTCACAGGGCCTCTCATACGACTACACACGGACAGGTGACTGGGTGGGCATTTATTTATCCATGCCCCAGACTCGAAAGGAGTGATTCTATTTTGTATTCACTCTAATTTCACGCTATGTGCAGCTTTTGCATTGGTCGTGTACCGAGACGTCATAATTTCACCCAAAATTCCCATGCCGAATATCAGAAAGCCATACCATCACACCCGCACCACCTGGGGAAGTGTACGGGTGTGTACTTGACTATGGTTGGTACTTATCGACCATTGGATAGCATGGTTTTCGTATCACCTGTGCTTTATATACACTTAGAACACATTATGTAACAAAAATACCCCTATTTTGTACTTGAGCGCTCATTTTTTATCGTGTTGGGCAGATTTTGGCTAGCATAAAAAAGTTTTTTTTAATTAAAAAAAATTTTTTTTAAAAATGGGGTTCGAATAAAAAATTTTTTTTATTGACCACTGCTTCAGGAACTGCATACGACTATGTATAATACCTAAACCAAACCACCTCTCCCTAAACGATCCTGTACGTAAGCTTATCAACATGTAGTTGGCGTGTCCTGCTGTTATCGAGTGACAAAAAGAATGTATGCAACATGCAAGACACCTTTGTAACTATCAAGCCTTAAAAATACCTTACTGTATGGGGAGTTCATTTCGAGCAGGGGCTCTATTTTTTTACTGACGACCGACAGACCCCATTTAGGGGGCTGTATTCTGGGGACTTCTTTGGTTTTTACGGTGATCGTTTTGCGGGAACGATCGCAGTGGGAGGATAATTCTAACAAACTTTCCAGCGTGCTGACGCCACAATTGCTGCTGACACAAACAGCAACAAAGTGCTTACCCTCCATGGGCTGGAAATTTCTCGAAGAAACTTAACTTTCCGCAAAGTTAATTATAAATTCGACTGTTGGTTCGAAAACAGGCCCTGCCATTTTACAACAGAGCCAGAGGCGCGTAGAGCGTGCAAAAATTCAGATTTTTTTTAGAAAGCGACAGCCGATGTTATGTATTGGAAAAAAACAGTGCGCAATGTATTACCGGAAAAGCAGCAACTGCCAATCAGCCTGCTGATACAAAACCTTGAAGGATGCTAAATCAACCTTTTTGTATGATTTGGCCACGACGGGATTATGTAATCCGATACAGTCATATCAATGGGGCATCATAAAAAGTATGACTTTAACGAATTGACAAAAGCGAATTCCGTACACCGAGCAATGTGACAATTTGAACTGAAAATGCGCGAGCATGCGAATGTGTGTGGAGTCCGTAGCTACGGAAAGGGATTCAAAAAGCTACACTGTATGCGTTGTGTTGCGGTTTAGCCTTCTGGGCACGCATTGCGCTACATCTACTGGTGCAGTTTCGGCCCGTATTTTGCCAGAGCCCCCGCAGAGTGCAATTGCGCGTTTTGGCGGAACGGAAAATGTTCCAGCCTAACTTTGTAGGTGTAGGCTGAGTGAAACATAAGCGGTCACCACAGATCTCTCTTGATCTTAGTGTACAATCTTGATCTTGATCTTGTGGAAGTGCTTTGCACAAAAAAATGGTGTATAGTCCAACCACGAGCTCATGAGACGACTCTTTTTAAAGCTTGCTTGGCCAGATTCAATAATGTGCCGGTTACAAGGGTTTTCGCAAACAAAAGAAAGAGATTGGGCTTAGAGACATGATGACAACTTCCAGCTGGCTGACCTCAATTTGTTGCGTGCTTACGCGAACAGCAACGTTGTTCAACGCACAAATATTTTGGGAGTCAAAAGGGAATTTACGCACCAAGGTGGAGATCGTGTTTTTAAAAAAATACTTGCGTTTCTCTTTCTTTCATTTCCGAAATACGTGGAACCGGAATATTATTGGATCCGTACAAGGCAACTTCAAAATAAGTCGTCTCATGAGTTCGTGGCTGGTCTATAAAGGCAGTCTACGGGAGGTTGTCACTCAGCCCCCGAATACCGTAACCCACCGAAAGCGAGATCGTTGCGAGACCCATGCTGATCGCTGCTTATCGACACGTGTATTAGCGGCAGCAAGCTGGAAATTGTCATCATGCGCGTCAATCACCAAAACTTGGAAATGTTGGTTGGTGTTGGCGCTAACACGCGAAACATAGATAAAAACCAAAATGGTCTCGACACGTTCCTTGCAGATCAAAATTACGGTGGGTTACGGTATTCGGGGGCTGAGTGACAACCTCCCGTAGACTGCCTTTACATTGCGGTTTTGCCTTGTGGACGTGCATATTGCGTTAGATCAGTAGCGCAGTTTCGGCCCAAACCGTATTGTGGCATGAGAATAATGCACCGACACAGTCTAACAAGTTTTTACAATGTTCTCCGTTATATCAAGAACAGCCATGGTTGTAGCCCTTGGCCGTCGACCAACACCAACTACATATACCACGATATAAAAATACGTACGTACACAGTATTGGTCGCACAATGACTTCATAAGAATTGGTCAAATTTTTTCCTGAATTATAAAGAGGGACAGTGACGGGGCAGTGACGCTACGCTGCGCGATCGCACACAAATCATGCAGTCAGCAAAATGTTTCAGACCCGCACTAACGTGAGTGCTCTGCTAGATTATTTTCAGCTGAAAATGTTTTGTGAGAATCACAAATAGCACAGTGGTTAAGAGTGACTGAACGTGAAAATCAGGATTGATTTGATGAATTCTTATATGGTCATTGGGTGCTATTTTCGAAACGGTGTAAAGGTCAGTTGGGTGTAAAGGTCGGTGGAAAGCTCGGTCGACAGCTCAGTGTGATAGACCTCGGTGTAAACTTGACACATTCCACGTTAATAACAGGCAATGTTTCACGTTTACCCCGAGCTACACCGACCGAGCTTTCGACCGAACTTTACGCCGACCTTTACACCCAACTGATCTTTACACCGTTTCGAAAATTCCACCCATTGCGCGACCAATACATAGGTAGGTTCTTATGTATCGGTGCTACTCATGATAACTCATGAAACGTACACTAAAATATCAAGAAAACAGCAAGACATCGATCAAGACAGCAAACTGCGATCCCGTCATGCTCAGCGCTCAACACTCACAATACGAGGATAAAGAACAAAGCTGTCTAATGATTGCTTTCTTGAGTCCCAATTTATACTTACGATTGCACAGTTGTGTGGCATTTCCGCGCCAAATGTCCCCAACAGGATGTAGTCCAAACATATGGTCTTCTAACGTATCGCCGTCCGCCGGGTTCGCTGGATTTGTGTCGCGTGAAAGCGGGGGCACGTGGCACAACACTGAAAAACAGTGTGACACAGATAGGTACATGTAGGAACAGGGGTGTCAATCGGGCCGGCCCGACTCGGCCCGCACCTCCGGTCCGCCTTGGCCGGCCGGTCGAACATCCCGGACCGACTTTGCCCAAAATAATAAAAAAAACTGCAAGTTGAAGAGCGTAGAACATGATATGCGTGTTTCCAATCTGCTCAATCACGACGCTCCTCGATCACGGTGCGGGATTCGAGATCCAAACTTTTATCGAACTTTTATGCATAGTTTCATCGGGTTGCATATCCTCTTTTATGTGCTTAGGGCATATTTCTGTCTTGTAATCCAAAGACACACGATGTGTTCCGCGCCGATGTCACTGTTGCTTATTGCATCGCTTTGTACCGAAAATCGGTTTTTTCGTTGTCGGATGTCTCTTTTCAGTGGTGTTGTTTCATCAAATAATGTTTTAGCACAACAAGAACAATAGAAATTTTCAGGTCGTTTTGCGCTTACGTGAAACTATCCAGCCGATAGCAGCTGTTCAAAACGTTCTGTTGGCCTTGTTTTTTCAGTCTAAGATCGAAAACAATGACAAGGACACACGTGCGCCCATGTAGCCATGAGTAGCACTTCTACACTTAAAACGCAAACCACCTCTGTGGGTCACTGTTGTCGGCGGTGTATGAGTGTGATTCATCAACTGCGTTGCCAGAGATGGATGGCTGTGACTGCGCTGAGCGTAAATGTTGCCGTAGCCTGAGTGAGCGAAACATTTGCGTTTTATGGTAGTCACGGGTTCACACTTTTAGTATATCAAACACAAAACTAGCTAACAGAACGGTTTAACTGGTTTATGGAAAAGCACTGTCTAAATTTTGGCTTGTCTATTTTAAACTAACGTGATGACGAACCTGGTTGACAGCCACTTGCCGACCACCAGCTGCCCATCGAGATTATGTAAATTAAACCCAGACAACGGGCTTTACCGAACATAGCGCTTTCTTTGGTCAAAAAAGCAAAGGCAAAGAGATACAAAGTTCAAACAACTTAATCTAACCAAAGTGACATCTAGGACCATTGTTGACGACTATTTATTGCCCAAGACCGCTATTGTTCTGTAATTTGTTCCTTGTAGGCAACAAATCATTATAACATTCAGTCTATAGAAGGAACTAGCAAGTACGTTTAAAAATTAATAAGAGAAGCAACAATCATAGTACTGTTATTCACAGTAATTTATAATAAAGTAACAGTAATGACATAGGTATTGATATTTACATGCATAATACGTTTTTTGTAAACTTTGTCCCAGCAACTCTCATTTTAAATTCAAAAGGTTATGAGGTTGGATTATTTCCATGGGTGCGGCATTCAATACACTATGTACATGTGGCTTACAAACACAATGCAGCAGAAGCAGCCGTAATTTTTCTGAAGTAACGAATTTATGGGCGGTGACAAGCACCATCAACATTAAAATAGTCAAGCCGGCAGTGAATAACGCATGAAAATTATTTAGAAATGAAGACGCCAATCAGGCATTTTAGGGCGAAAAACATAGGGTTTACGCAAACGGCGACGGATGGTCCTGGGACCATATCCATCGCACAATCGGGTTGAACGACGTGATTATCAAGGTTAATATGCAACAGATAACCGTCAAGCGACACGTGTGAATCAAGCGACGACGATTGGGCTCGTCAGGATATGCACGGAGCTACCCTGCCTGGACGGCAGAGTAGTCGCACTTCCCTTTCGACAAGCAAGCACTCGCGGACTTTCGTCCTACCAGGGGATCTCCGCTTCACGCACCTTCGCATCGATATAGCGCCATCTCCATCTTTCAGAAGGTCTGACCCTAGACCGGCTCCTTAGTCGTCACTGAGGTGTGGTTCATCTCAACACGAGCTCACTAGATGTGAACTTTGAACCACCTCACGGTGAACAAGTTAAACTTTGCATAAAACAGGGTTCTCAGCTTTGGTTGATGTCTACCGTGAACATAGAATGAGTTTCATTTTTTAATCGGAACGCTATCCAGGGGCCAGAATACCCAATTTTAGTGCTCATATACAGTACGTTTCACGGGAAGGGGTACCAATAATCGTAATCCGAGTACATACTATTATTTCCTAGGGTATACTATTATTTCTGCGTGCAGTACTTAAGCAACGCGCGCTTATTCCCTTAACCACTGCACTAGGTCACACGCGTGCGTACTCGGGTGAACTATTATTTACGAGTGCGGCACGCGTATGGGAAAGTGCAGTGGTTAACGGATGAAGCGCTCGTTGCTTAAGTACTACATGCAGAATTAAATCGTATACCCTAGGAAATAATAGTATGTACTCGGATTACGATTATTGGTACCCCTTCCCGTGAAACGTACTGTACCTTTGTCAAGATTGGGCTTGCCACATCCCCTATCGGTGGGTGAACTAATATTTCCCCCACACGTAATAAGTGGACCACCTCTATCAATTGTTTCATATTGGAATGTATGTTTTTCAAAGTAAAATTTTCACGTGAAACAACGCGGTAAAGCTGATTTTTCACTGATTTGCGATTAGTACAGGTTTGGTAGAATGTGTTTTCGTCTTGCCTATATTGGGCCCAATACACCGTTCAATATACTGCGCCGTGGTTTTCTTTCAATTAGTGACAAAACTGTCTGTACCTTCATGCTGTCACTGCACATTTTGGACTCATTAGTGATGAAAGCGGTGAGCGGTATTTGTCCCTATTTTCAGCAGAAGTTTTATGTTTATGTTCGTTTCATTTATGAACACAGAGCACGAAGCGCTGTGCAAATTCCGCCGCACGCCTCCCAACAGCCCAACCGCCTTTGTCAACGATCGATGCTTTTCAATCACCGAATATGAACTGACAAAACGGCAACACGAAGCTTATTGCGTGGGTTAGCAAAATTGGCTGATTGCGCACGATCTAAAGTGCAGTGGCATAGTCCGGCAATAACTGATTCAAAATTTATGCCCTGTCCGTTGCCTGAAAAGTAAAGCGCGAAACCACTGCTTCGCGTCAGACCGGAAGTGATCTGCAGGTTGTATGATCTCTGCGATCTTGTCATGCAAACCACAGATCACTTATGGTCTGAGGCGAACACTGGGGTTCGATCTTTACGATTCAGGCAACGCACAGGGCCTTAATTCCGAGTTAGTTGCTGGTGGACTATGTGCAAAACTGTTCTTACTTCGTTCAATAAGCTGCAGAGCCTTCAATTGGCACTCCCACAAGAGCGCCTAATCCTTGCAGATCACCCTGTGCACAACTCTGATGCATTCAAATACCACGAGCTGTTCTTAGTGGACAAAGTGATCACGGCACTAGCAACCGTTGATGTGCCAATCGTGGACAGAATCATTGAGAATACTTGGAATGTGTAATGTTGGTTTTTGTCTTTTGTGAGACGCGAAACCACAATGTTTTTGCAATAAAAATATTTATGCGACGTTTCGATGCCCACAAAGCATCATCATCAGGCAAATTACCCACTGAAAAGAGAGAGAAACTATAAATAGTAAATGATTGCACTAAAGAATAAGAATGTCATGTCAAGAATGTGCTGAAAATTATCAAAAGTGAAATTGCACTTTGCAGCTGGTTCTGGTTAGAGACGAGCGATGTTGCGTGAGATTGCAAACTCCCAGTTTGTTGACAGGCATGCACCTGTGTTCAAGTTTAGTTCAGGGTGGCGCGCCCTTATGAACAATGCCTCTAGATGTTGCAGCTGGAAGTAGTTTTGTTCAGTGCCCAACACGGTCACCTGTTCATCTTGTATGTACGTTGTGGTGCCGTTAGCATTCGTGACACGACTGTGTTCTCTGTGTTCTCGCAAGTGTTGTGACAGCCCGGATACTGTTTCACGGTTGTTGCCAACGTCAGCTCGGTGTTGTGCAATGCGCTTTTTCAGTGGCTGGGTGGTCTCGCCGATGTACTTGCGCCCACAGGTGCACTGCACTTCGTACACAACGTTGCGTCTGTCCATTTTGCTGATCGGCTGATGTTTCACTTTGCGATAGTACAAGTGCTTGCCGATTTGATTGTTACATTTGAAATTAAATTAAATTGTTACATCATTTCACCAATGCACCTGGTGCACCGTACAAAGTGTGGAGATTTATTGATGACACGTTTCTCATTTTTGAATGTGCTGCTAATATCAACGTATTTCCTGACCATATCAATGCTGTAGACAGCCAAATCAAATTCACCGTTGAATATGAACAGAATTGCCAATTACCGTTTCTTGACATCATGATTACCAAATGTGCCAATCGTTTGTCAACCAATGTGTACAGAAAGCCCACGAATGTTGGTGCTTATGTTAATTTCAACTCTCATTGTCCTAGGAGTATTATTGCTGCTGTAGTGATGGCGTTACGTTATCGGGCATTGAGGTATTGTGATCAAAAGAATCAATTGGAGCGAGAATTTGAAATCATCAGTGCAACCCTGATGAACAACGACTACCCCTGTGCATTCGTCCATGCAAGCCTGCGCGATAAACCGGACAGTGTGAAACATCAGCGAGCTCGGGCACCCACGACCGTCTCCTTGCCGTTCAATGGGCAAATGTCGTATAAGATGCGCAGACATTTAACCAGTTGCAACATTGACGTGAATTTCAAATGTAACAATCAAATCGGCAAGCACTTGTACTATCGCAAAGTGAAACATCAGCCGATCAGCAAAATGGACAGACGCAACGTTGTGTACGAAGTGCAGTGCACCTGTGGGCGCAAGTACATCGGCGAGACCACCCAGCCACTGAAAAAGCGCATTGCACAACACCGAGCTGACGTTGGCAACAACCGTGAAACAGTATCCGGGCTGTCACAACACTTGCGAGAACACAGAGAACACAGTCGTGTCACGAATGCTAACGGCACCACAACGTACATACAAGATGAACAGGTGACCGTGTTGGGCACTGAACAAAACTACTTCCAGCTGCAACATCTAGAGGCATTGTTCATAAGGGCGCGCCACCCTGAACTAAACTTGAACACAGGTGCATGCCTGTCAACAAACTGGGAGTTTGCAATCTCACGCAACATCGCTCGTCTCTAACCAGAACCAGCTGCAAAGTGCAATTTCACTTTTGATAATTTTCAGCACATTCTTGACATGACATTCTTATTCTTTAGTGCAATCATTTACTATTTATAGTTTCTCTCTCTTTTCAGTGGGTAATTTGCCTGATGATGATGCTTTGTGGGCATCGAAACGTCGCATAAATATTTTTATTGCAAAAACATTGTGGTTTCGCGTCTCACAAAAGACAAACCAACATTATGAATTTCATCGGCCACAACCAAAGAGTCAACGTCGCGCAACTCAAATATCACTTGGAATGTGTGTTCAGAATATGCATATCGGCTGGAATATAAATTGTCTACGACTCTGTAGCAGTTTTTCCTAAATCACGTTTTCAGAATACGAGCAACTACAAGATGTGAGTGGCGAACACGGGAAGAGGTCAGTTTGCAACGTTTGTTTTGTTGCTCTTTGGATTTCGATGACTTACATTCCCATCAATGGACTTGAAACATCAGGCCAGTCAAGCAACTGCGTGGTGGTGACGGGACCAAATGGCGGTCTTGTGCCCAACGACTGTTCAAAGCAACTGCTTGGTATTTGTGAATACACGTTCGTTGACGCGCAACAATAGGATACTGTTACTATGTATGGGCAAACTACGCCAACATGAGCTCGATTTCGCAGCCGGCAGAATAATGAAACATTTTGACGTGGCTGTTGATTTGGGAAATGTTACACGTTGAAGAATACATATATAGTGGAGCATGATGATTTACTCTTTCTATTCGTTTTGAATACACACTACCTTCGAAATCGGGCTAGTGTTGGTGTAGTTTGCCTTTACTTATAAAATTTGACCATATCACAGAAATCTAGGTGGTTTGTTCATAATTCAGTCAAATCCCACAAGGTGAACCTCGACATGGTGAATCCCTTGAATATCCCTCTTGACCGTTCGCTAAGTTCCAAAAACTAATGCTATGTCATGTGCCGATGCTGCTGTACGTAGTGAATATTCTTCACAGGGAACAAGATTCTTTACAGTTTACGTTTCAGTTCCTCTTGCAGATGTTTGACTGTACTATCAATCAGTCGTACTTATTCTGACCCGATTATGTGTTTCAATTAAGGTCGACAATTCGGTAATCCAACATGATGGGCCTATTGCTTTGTTATCCAGCCTGTGTAAAGCAATCAAATGCATTGGTCATGATAACACTTTTACAGTATGTGCAATCTAGTGCGATATACGACGGGAATGCGGGATAATAATGGATACGGGTAACTAAGTGAAACAGCATAAATGAAGAATGGCACTGGAAAGTTTTAGGCAGCAGCATCCAACCGAAAAAGTTGAAGAACCGAATTATCCATCGCAATGGAAACACTACCATATTAGAAACGCCTTGCGCTATTTCGTTCCCTAATTTAATGCTGCTCCTCCCCATATCGCATGAAACAGTAACATAAAAAAGTTGAAATGATTCAACTTGAGAATGATGCCACGTTTGGCTTTCACGCTGGAATAAAGAAAATCACAAAATTACTGGTCATTTTTGTTTATAATCCTCGTTAAAAAGTTAAATAGTGCAGTTTTTCCCGCTTGCAAGAAGTGTGATGGTCATCATGTTTCGATCATTACTCGGCTTGCTGCCGTTGCTGTTGGTGAGCGTTGTTGTGCTCGCTGATTACGATGTCGAAGATCGCTACGGAGCGACGCCGAAGACAGGTTACCCGGTCACACACAGGTTGAAGTCCGCCGTCGATACCGACTGTTGTTAACCTTCTTCACAACGATCGCTCATTGGTTTAACGTTGCGCATACAGTTCCGGGTGCAATTCTAGGCTGAAAGTCGAAGTCGCGTGCACGCGCGTGCACGCGACTTCCCAGTGCTAAAAGATAGGCAGCGCACGCCAGCGCACGCGCAAAACGCCAGCGCACGCGCGTGCACGCGAAGTTACTTCGACTTTTGCCTGTACTTTGCACTGTTTCGCACGCGCGCGCACGCGCGTGCACGCGACTTCAACTTTCAGCCTAGAATTGCACCCTGTACTGTACTTTGAGCAATTGTATTTATATTGAGGTATCACTGAGCTCTGAAGGCATTTGCGCATTTGTCATGTCAATGTGCAACTCGTATGAACAAAGTTCCATTTTTGGGTCGCCTGTTAATCGATTGAATAGTGTATGGAAACCTTGACAATCGTTTCCGAAGGTGTGAGCCAACACAAAACAATAAGTGCAACCATGACATCTTTTTGCTGTTGTGCAACACACAACGTTTGTTGTCAACGTGGCAGTGTAGCTCATGCGGAAACCAACAATCGGAAAGAACTCTGAAAGGTGTAATCGTGAAGACTTATACTTATGAGCTGAACTCCTTTTATTTCTCCCTCAAAGATTTGTGTTGTATCAATGCAAGCATTCTTTCCATTAGTCTCTGATGAATGGGCTCCAGAGCTACACACGGCCCCGTCGACAACAAAAAATGTAATAAACACGTGGCACACGAAGCAACACAAAGGTGCCACGT
>JASAMV010005206.1:0-16112 GCA_030248065.1 Rhynchonema sp. JSB1_4
TTAACGGCCGTTAACCTCCGTATACCTTGGTTGGGAACCGAACGATCGCGGTTTTGCGTTGCGGGGTTTGTAATATGTCTATCGGAAGGACAGTTCGATAGGATGAGAGACCGCGGAATTTTTTTTTCGAAATTCTCAAGTGAAACATCACCAGGCTGGATTTAGTGGTTTTTGCCTATACCTTGTGTGTTAAAAACGGGGGTTCTGGCGTGGTGACGTGTGATTGGTTTTTAATGATGTTTTGATTGTTTTGGAGTGGGAGTCCAGCCGTTACAAAACGCTGAAAATTTCAGCTCGATCCACCCAGTGGAAAGGTGTTTTTCAGCCACCCGAAAATTTGTGTGTCCGGCGGCAACATAAAGTGCGACAGATGAGAACCGCGCTAAGGATCCTGAATCAGGCCGGGCAAGTCGTATATCGTTCGATTCGTCTAGTGGTGGGGACCGGGGCGAAAGATGTACAAAAAATTAATATCGCTTCTATCGCGAGAAAACGGCCGGTGATGTTTCACTTAGTTTTTGGTGGTTAGTCGCACAACTAATTTTTTTTGTGAGCCTTACTCTGACCGTGTGTGACTTGTTTTGGTTGATATTTTGATTGGTTTGGAGAGCCTGTCTGCGGGTTTGAAAGTGATTAAATTTCAGATTGGTCCACCCTGTAAAAACGGGTTTTTGGGTCACCCAAAAGTGGTAAAATTTGTGTGCGAGTTTGGGTTTGCGGTGTGTGGTTTGTGGTTAATGTGGTTTGTGTTGAGCGATGTTTTGATTGTTTTTGAGGCAACAACAAAATTGCATCATTGAGGCAACAACAAAATTGCATCAATGCAGGCTTTCAAGGCAATGCAGGCAATGGTCTTTCACTTTGCATGTGTTAATTTTGAATTCGCGCGCGTGTGCCTTGCGGGCAGCGCTTATGTAGCTGCTGATTGGCTGTCTGTTCGCGCGCTTTCTTTGCTCCGTGACTTTTCTACTTCTTTTCTTTTTTTTTTATTTTTTCACGCAAGACTCAGGTGAGGTAAATAGGCCCGCACCCACTGTAGTGGCTTGGGGGAACCACCCCAAGGAGGACAATGTCGGATTCCCACCACAAAGAGGTACCTATCGAGTTAACCCTTAGGGGGTCAAGATGGAGGGCTGAACTTTTTCACTGACCCCTTTTAGAGGGGGCTCTATTTCTGGGGGGGGGGGGGCGGGGGGCGGCGGGCTAGTGCGGGGCGGGGGTGTCTCAAAGAAGCACGGCCCGGCCCGATTTTGGGGTCAAAGGAAAAAATGGTCAGAAAAAACAAAATTTCCAAAAATTTTCTCGGGGAAACTGGTTTTGTGTGTTTGTGATTCGGTATCTAAAATTTCGGTAAATTCGGTACCATTTTCGGCCGGGCCGGGCCGGAAATTTGGGGGCTCGGGCCGGGCTGGGCACTCCGGCTCGAAGCTTCTGAAGTGACTTACAGTATTTTACTGAAAAATAGGTTTTTTTTCAAAAATACTAACATTTCTGACGGATTCGGCAAGTAAGTGATCAGTATTGTCTATCTGACGACTTTTTCATCGAAAACAACAAATTTTCAACCAAAAAAAAGTTCGCAAAATAAATCGCAAAAATTATGACAAAAATTGTGTTAAAATCTGGAGATTTGGGGATTCGGGCAGGGCCGGGCCAGTTACAATTAGGCAGTGCGGGTATTATGGTAATGGCTGTGTGACTCGGTAGTGCGTGTGATGTTAGTCGTGCGACTAGGTTATAGTGTAGTTTAGTTGTGCGACCAGTATCAAGTTGCGGTCTTAACTGAACGACTATTTTCTGATGCTCGTCGCAGAATTAGGCAGTGCGGGTATTATGGTAATGGCTGTGTGACTCATTAGTCCGTGTGATGTTAGTCGTACGACTAGGTTATAGTGTAGTTTAGTTGTGCGACCAGTATCAAGTTGCGGTCTTAATTGTACGAATGTTAGTCGTGCGACTAGGTTATAGTGTAGTTTAGTTGTGCGAGCAGTATCAAGTTGCGGTCTTAATTGTACGACTATTTTCTGATGCTCGTCGCACAATTAGGCAGTGCGGGTATTATGGTAATGGCTGTGTGACTCGGTAGTCCGTGTGATGTTAGTCGTGCGACTAGGTTATAGTGTAGTTTAGTTGTGCGACCAGTATCAAGTTGCGGTCTTAATTGTACGAATGTTAGTCGTGCGACTAGGTTATAGTGTAGTTTAGTTGTGCGACCAGTATCAAGTTGCGGTCTTAATTATGCTCGTCGCACAATTAGGCAGTGCGGGTATTATGGTAATGGCTGTGTGACTCGTAGTGCGTGTGATGTTAGTCGTGCGACTAGGTTATAGTGTAGTTTAGTTGTGCGACCAGTATCAAGTTGCGGTCTTAATTGTGCGACTATTTTCTGATGCTTGTCGCACAATCGCACAACTAGGCAGTGCGGGTATTATGGTAATGGCTGTGTTTAGTTTGGTTAGTCGGACAACTAATGCTTTTGTGAGCATTATTCAGACCGTGTGTGACTTGTTTTGGTTGATATTTTGATTGGTTTGAGAGCCTGTCTGCGGGTTTGACAGTGATGAAAACTTCAGATTGGTCCACCCTGTAAAAACGGGTTTTTGGGTCACCCAAAAAGTGGTAAAATTTGTGTTCGAGTTCAGGTTTGCGAGGTGGGCGCGGTTTAATGTGGTTTGGGTTGAGCGATCTTTTTACTGTTTTTCGGAGTCCGTCTGGAGGTCAAAGAAGTGTGAAAAGTTCAGATCGGTCCACCCTGTAAAAACCGGTTTTTTGGGTCACCCAAAAAGCGGTGAAATTTGTGTTCGAGTTCAGGTTTGCGAGGTTGGCGCGGTTTAATGTGGTTTGGGTTGAGCGATCTTTTTACTGTTTTTCAGAGTCCGTCTGGAGGTCAAAGAAGTGTGAAAAGTTCAGATCGGTCCCCCTAAAAACCGGTTTTTTGGGTCACCCAAAAAGCGGTGAAATTTGTGTTCGAGTTCAGGTTCGCGAGGTTGGCGCGGTTTAACGTGGTTTGTGTTGAGTGGTGTTTTGATTGTTTTTGTGAGCCCGTCTGGAGGTTAATGAAGTGTGGAAATTTCAGATCAGTCCACCTTGTAAAATCCGGTTTTTGGGTCACCCAAAAAGTGGTAAAATTTGTGTTCGAGTTCAAGTTTGCGAGGTTGGCACGGCTTAATGTGGTTTGCGTTGAGCGATGTTTTGATTGTTTTTGAGAGTACGTCTGCAGGTCAAAGAAGTGTGAATCTTTCAGATCGGTCCACCGTGTAAAAACGGGTTTTTGGGTCACCCAAAAACGGTGGAATTTGGGTGCGATTCAGGATTCAGTTGATTTTGTGTGATAGTTTGATTGTTTTCGAATAAGTGTGCGGCGGCTGTGTTGGACTGAGCGTGGCTGGTTTGCAGCTTGACAGTTTTGATTTTGAGAGTTTGAGAGCTACGTGAGAGTCACGTTAAAACAGAAAGTATGCTTATAATGGATCGTTTCACATGTGTTAATTTGAATTCCCGAGCGTAGGTCGGACTTAAAAGCATGTGTGGTCGTTGTAAGCGGTTTCGTGAAAGGTGCGTGAATTGATATAAGCGATTTCGTGCATAAGCGCATGATTTCAACTGCCGCGCACCCATTTCTTTGCGCGACACTAATCTCTTAGCTGATTGGTTGTGATAAGCTTTGTTAATCCCCCGTGGGAAAGTTGCGCGTGGGAATGTTGCGCGTGTGAAAGTTTATTATTATGTGTGATTTTTCTCACGCTTGATCATGCTGTGCATTCTTGTTTGTTTTATTTGGTGCGGGTTTCGTAAATTGTCGTATTTTTTGACGTTAATTGTCGGACTAGCCTGTGCATTTCGTGCCGTTAGTTGGTGGACTAACCAATCCAGGCTGTGTGTTTAGTGATTAGGCATATTAGTCAAGTCATGTGTTGAAACTCAAGGGCATCGACGGCGACACAACGCGTCGACGGAGATCGCCCTTGCCTGTCAATCTTGCTCGTTTGTCGGGGGACTATCCTGTATATTTTATGACGTTAATTGTCGGACTAGCCTGTGCATTTCGTGCCTTTAGTTGTTGGACTAACCAATCCAGCCTGTGCGTTTTGTGTTTAGAGATATCAGTCATGTCTTGTATTGACACTCAAGGGCATCGACGGCGACGCAACGCGTCGACGGAGATCGCCCTTGCCTGTCAGTCTTGCTCGTTGGTCGGGGGACCAGCCTGTATATTTTTTGACGTTAATTGTCGGACTAGCCTGTGCATTCCGTGCCGTTAGTTGGTGGACTAACCAATCCAGGCTGTGTGTTTAGTGATTAGGCATATTAGTCACGTCATGTGTTGAAACTCAAGGGCATCGACGGCGACGCAACGCATCGACGGAGATCGCCCTTGCCTGTCAGTCTTGCCCGTTGGTCGGGGGACCAGCCTGTATATTTTTTGACGTTAATTGTCGGACTAGCCTGACATTTCGTGCCGTTAGTTGCAGGACTAACCAATCCAGCCTGTGTGTTTTGTGTTTAGAGATATTAGTCATGTCTTGTATTGACACTCAAGGGCATCGACGGCGACGCAACGCGTCGACGGAGATCGCCCTTGCCTCTCAGTCTTGCTCGTTTGTCGGGGGATTGTTGGACTAGCCTGTGCATTTCGTGCCGTTAGTTGTTGGACTAAGCAATCCAGCCTGTGCGTTTTGTGTTTAGAGATATTAGTCATGTCTTGTATTGACACTCGAAGGCATCGACGGCGACGCAACGCGTCGACGGAGATCGCCCTTGCCCGTCAGTCGGGGGACCAGCCTGTATATTTTTTGACGTTAATTGTCGAACTAGCCTGTGCATTTCGTGCCGTTAGTTGGCGGACTAACCAATCCAGGCAGTGTGTTTAGTGATTAGGCATATTAGTCACGTCATGTGTTGAAACTCAAGGGCATCGACGGCGACGCAACGCGTCGACGGAGATCGCCCTTGCCCGTCAGTCTTGCCCGTTCGTCGGGGGACTAGCCTGTATATTTTGTGACGTTAATTGTCGGACTAGCCTATGCATTTCGTGCCGTTAGTTGGTGGACTAACCTATCCAGCCTGTGTGTTTAGTGATCAGGCACATCAGTCACATCATGTGTTGACACTCAAGGGCATCGACGGCGACGCAACGCGTCGACGGAGATCGCCCTTGCCCGTTAGCTTTCTCGTTGGTCGGGGGACTAGACTGTATATTTTGTGACGTTAATTGTCGGACTAGGCTGTGCATTTTGTGGGCTTAGTTGGTGGATTAACCTATCCAGCTCGTGTGTTTTGTGTTTAGAGATATTAGTCATGTCCTGTATTTGCGATGACGGAGTACGCGTGACAACTTTGACGTGTTTTATGGTTGCCCCGCCCGTACTTGTTAGTTGTCGCATCACTGGAGTGTAGGTCGTTGAATTTAGTCGCACAACAGACGGCAAATTTTGTCATGCTTGGTCGCACAACTAAGAATGTACATTACCAATTTAGTCGTGCAACCGACAGATAATGTCGCCACACTTCGTCGGACGATTGGTAACGTGTGCGGCAGAATCCAGTTCAACAACATACAGCAATTAAGCTTCTTGATTTCGTTGCCTTTGATTACAGTACTGTGATGAACAATTATAGCTCAAGACAAAAAGTGGAAAGGATGTGGTTGTTGCATGTTGCAAAATGCACGCTTACGACGGCATCGCAACGCGATGACGGAGTACGCGTGACAACTTTGACGTGTTTGATGGCTGCCCCGCCCGCACTGGGTAGTTGTTGTTAGTTGACTATTGTTTCGCGTGTGCTGCTTCATTTGTGCTTTTGTTTATTATATTTATCTTGTGTACAGTAAAGCAACCCACGAGCCACGACGGCATCCATCGCGATGCCGGAGTGCGCGTTCCCATTTGATGTCTTCACAAGACTCGACAAAAGGGTCAAAACTAGGAAAAAAGTGCCGGAGGCAGCGCCGTATACCTTGGTTGTGGTGACCACACGTTGTCACTCTGTTTCTGATGATATAATGGGTCAAAACAAGCACCTTGTCCTCTATGCAGTATTTCCGTCAGTTTCTGATGATATAATGGATCAAAACAAGCACCATGGCCTTCATACACTTTTTTACACAGTTTCTGATGATACAATGGGTCAAAACAAGCCTGTTCGTTCACTTTGACGACAACCAAGGTATACGCCGCGCGCTCGCCGGGGAGTTACCACCATTGTTTGTGTCATCAACTGCGAGTTAAATGGGTCAGCCAATTTGTTGCCGGTCACAAACACAGTTTTCGAAGTGATCAGTGATGTACAAACTGAGTGTCCTAGTCGACCAACCAGTGTCGCAGATTTTAGAACGCTATGGTTCATTTAAGTTGGCAGTCGTCTAACTTGTGTCATAAATTGCGGAACTTACAGTCGTGGTTCAATCGGTGATAATCTAGTCGTGCAACTAGCGTCACAAGTTGCTCAACCAAGTGATTCAACTAAGCTAGTGATAATATAGTTGTCCAACTAGTCTCTCAAACTGCGGTACGTGGTGGTGCAACTTGTGATGATTGCATAAGTCGTCCATTGACGGCGCGATAGTCTGGTAGTAACAGTAGAACCTAGTGATGGTATCATAGTCGTTCGACCAGTGTTGCGTAGGCGATCGCCGATCTTGTTCATGGAGGTAATTTGTTTTCAGTTGTGAATTGTGCTCTAGGTTGGACTTTTCGTCAATTTTTGCATTGGATCTTTTCCTGACGTTACATCCTCACAAGTTTGTCGGTTGTGAAAACTTGATTTTAGTTCCAAATACAAATGCATAAGCTTCCGTGGAAAGTTTGACATGTGGTAACGCGGACCCATTTAACTCGCAGTTGATGACACAAACAATGGTGGTAACTCCCCGGCGAGCGCGCGGCGTATACCTTGGTTGTCGTCAAAGTGAACGAACAGGCTTGTTTTGACCCATTGTATCATCAGAAACTGTGTAAAAAAGTGTATGAAGGCCATGGTGCTTGTTTTGATCCATTATATCATCAGAAACTGACGGAAATACTGCATAGAGGACAAGGTGCTTGTTTTGACCCATTATATCATCAGAAACAGAGTGACAACGTGTGGTCACCACAACCAAGGTATACGGCGCTGCCTCCGGCACTTTTTTCCTAGTGGCATTATGGGCCGATACTGCATCCACAGATCTAACGCAACGCGTGCCCACAAGGCTAAATCGTAACGAATCTGTCCATATCGGAATGAGCGGGGTAGGGTGCGATAGATTTAACCAGTATCTACAATGAAGGCTCTACATATTTCAAGGTTACTACTTCGATATCGGTGTGTTGGCATACGTGAAATCGACCGGTTACATACCGTTGTGGTGGAGCCCGGTGATACTTGTGCCACCAAAGGAATGTAGATCGATTACTGTGAAATACAAAATGCCGACCGGATTTTATTTTTACGTGAGCTGCCGGTCAGTCATTTTCCGAATCAAAAATGTTCCATTGGTTGCGATTTCAGTTACGTCGTTACTACGAATCGGGGCACGTGCTCTTGTATGTCTATTGTTCTGCCATTACCTGCACATACCAGACAGATAGAGGAACGGGGACACATTCTGCTGATCAATTCTTTGAGCTTGAGATTTACGCTGTTGACAATCAAGCGACAACCGAGCAAAAATACCAGGTGCGTTTCTTTAATTTCCGAGCTTTTGCTGTCATTAGATTGCTTTTACTGTTTTATGGTGAAGGCCGTAAATGGTCTTTCAGTTCTACATGTACCTGGGCAGACGTGACAATTCTGCCGTCGTTGATGGATCCGAATTTGTTTGGGAGAAGTTCATAATCACAAAGAGCCGTTGTGGCAAGTGAAATGAATTTTAAACATGCCATACGTTTATGCCGTATAACTCTAATATTTGGAGGGACTATAATACTTTTTAAATTAGTTGAAAAAGGCTTTAACCTAGGGCATGCCGTTGAGTTGTCGCAAGTAGAAATTGAGGTAAACTCAAAAAAAGTTGAGCACGGTTGCTCATGGTTTCAGCTCCGGTTTTTCATTTCCTGATCTTCAACATTTCCTAATTTTTTGACATTTTGTTCAAATAGGACCTAAAATTAGACATACTACGAAGGAAAAATGGTCTTGTTTGCAGGTTGTAAAGAACAAATTGGATACAACATCAACACCACATCAACAAGTCTCACTCAAGTTGAGGCAGTCGTGGACTCTGCACGCTTTGTGAGCACGTTGGCCAACGCTACGTATTGCTGCAACGATGGATATGCGTTCGAAAATGGACGTCATCGTGAGAAATGCGTTAGAGAGCAGTGCGTGCTGCAGGACACGCCGACGGGTAAAAATGGAGCTGCGCATTGACAGCTCCATTTTTCTAATCGGAATGTTGATGTTCAGGATGTAACAATCAAACAACAGCCACCACGGTTGCACCGTTATCAAACGATACCAGCTGCAATTTGACCAACGTTTGGAGCAACGATCACAGATGCGTTATTAGTTAGTTCGCCAATAGCAAAATTTTCATTAAAAAATACGGAAGAAAAGCAATTGAAACCAGCGTTTTCAGCTTGTCCAAAGTTACCCGTCGCCAGGCCATACTATCAGCACATTGTCTATAATGACATGACCGTGAGTTTGTTTTGGCACCTTCCAGAAGCACTGTTTACTGAACATCACATCATATTCACTTTCAGATCAACGGTTTGCCGATGTCGCCAATAACTTGGCAAGATCGTATCATAGCTGGTGGTACCGCAACGTACAAATGCAACGATGAATTTGTCGAATCCAACACCACACTGATGCAAACACGAACCTGTCTGAATGATGGGACGTGGAGCGATGACCAAGAACCACATTGTCAACCAAGTTTGTTATAGACTGGCAAACGTACTGTATATTGTGTACTGAAAAACAACCTAGAGATTGCGCTTTTAGCGCGTCCATTCGAACGTAAATGCAGCCAGATTAATTCTCCCCACTTCTTGCACAACGGTCGTTGCTACGTTGTCGGGTCGACTGGTCTCACTTGGTCACAAGCCAAACACAGTTGCACTCACATGCAGAATGGACATCTTGCAATCATGAACACACGTGACCTGATCCAATACACTAGAGACCAATTTAGAAATTTGGTGCGAGTTTTCAGACCAATTTTCAAGAAGGTTGTTTTCTGTCATGAAATGCAATATGCAAACTTAGGGTTGGCCCGATCGTCTGTGGGTGTCGGCTGGTCGTCAGTCAGCCTCATCGATGACCTATGCCACTGACGGTGATGCTGCAAGCGGTGGATGGTATCATCAATTCAAGGGGAACTGGTATGGACCGATGCCCAGGAATGATCAAGGTTGAAAAAGAACAAAGTTACAAGCAGCTGTCGATTCACTCATTGATGTGCCTATTCATTATGTAGGTTTCCAATCTCACTGGGTGATGCACAACACCGATGCACTACAGTCAGCTCCATCCATCCCGAATGCAATGTGCTTGACAATGCACACGGTGAATGGCAGTGAAAGTTGGTATTACGGACTGAAGGATGAACAGTGCAATGACACCACCTGGGCACCATTGTGTGAATACAGTTCGGTTTCCCGTCTAAGGCTGAATCATTCATCATTAATCATGTCATTAATTTGACGTTGCCAGGGCCCATTTCTACCCTCTTCGAGGAAATTGGTAACCTTCGCAATAGTCGCATGATTGCTCAAGCCGTTATTCAATCGAGCCACGCAAGCACCATGCTCCATTGTCAGAACGACTGCTACGTAAATTGGGTGTGCGCCAGCTTTGCGTTAGTTACGAAGATGAGTTGACACACGAGAGCACTACGAACACAAGTTTCACCGTTTCTCAAAATTCAGATACAATTTCGCGACGAAAGATTGTCGTCTTCAAATGAGCAATCACAACGAGAATCAAACTCTGTTCGAAACGGCCCCAGGATACGTTTTCATGTCTGTTGTCTGAATGTAGGTAGCGGATTGTTGTAACACGTTGTCGCTTGTGTTCAAAACCTATATCGCTCGCAGCCCATATTGCACACAAAGACAGAAACATGACCTAGGGGCACAAAAGAAGATACAACCCGATGAAACTGCATAAAAGCGATACTAGAAAAGTTTTGGCCTCGAACTGTAGTCGAAGAGCGTCGTTATTCAGTATATTGGAAACACAGGTGCGGACCGCTTGAACTATCTGTTTCCAATGTGCTAAATAATGACCCTCTTCGACTACAGTGCGGAATTTGCAAGCACACATTTCATTGGGTTGCATATCCTCTTTTATGCCCCTGGGGCATATTTCTGTCTTGCATCGAGATTTTGTATCGTGAAAAGCTTCATTTTAGGACAACCCAATACTTTCAAGCAAAACACAAAATGACCTACATACACTACTCAGACTTGATTTGTGAAAAGCCAGAAAAGTTAAGTGCGCGCGTGGGAAATTGAACCCTTAACTTTTTGGGCTGCATTGCTGCTGCTGCGCGTTAGACTACTCGGCCACTGAAGACGCAAGCTTAATCGCCATAAAGCAGTTAAGGTGGAGTTATACTTGTCCATTTTGGGCTTGTAGACAATGAGGACAAATTTTTGATTATATTGTGATTATTTATGATTATATTTTGTGATAGAGATGGAGCGCTAACTTCGACCAGCGTAAAAGTTGTTCATTTTGTGCAGGGGAACAACTTTTACGCTGGTCGAAATTAGTGCCTCAGGTCTATCACAAAATACGATTCAAACAAAAATTTGTCCTCATTGTCTACAAGCCCAAAATGGACAAGTATAACTTCAGCTTTATCAACACAATGCAATGCTGACCAAAGCATTACGTGTGTGTTGCATGCAGCATTTGGGCCCTGATCAGCTGCATATTTGCTGTGAAAAGAGAGGAGAACTTTTTGCAAAATTGTCAACTATGTCTTGCCCGCATCGCGGGTGTGAGAGGAGACGCAGTGGCATGGAACTTTGCGACGTGGGAGGAGGCCACGTCATACGTTGTTTGCGAATTTGCGCTTCTCAGGTTACGTCGTGTCAAAATGCGTGAGTTTTCATTTTTGAACTCGCGCAATGTAAGGAATGATGCATAATCTCGCTTAGCACTACCGTGCAAGCTCAGATTAACTCGTTTGTTTCAACCACGCACCTTTTTGCGGTGCGAGGTGTCGAATGAGGCCGACATTTTTAAAGATCAGACCAGCTTTATTTTATTCATCAGAGCAACGTACAGAGGCAATCTTGAACACAAGCGATTTCGCGTTGTACATAGGAACTTTCCTGTTATCAGCTTTATTGGGGCTTAGGGCGGGCTTACAATAGGTTAAACACGGAAACCGTTACACGGAAATAAATCCCATACAAAATTATTTCATTAATTTTTGTGTGACGGAAATATTTTCGTGCACGGAAATATTTCCGGTTTCCGTGTTCCGTATTTTTTTTATTTTCACGGAACACGGAAATATTTCCGTACCGATAGTTGCTGTTTGCGTCAACACGCGGGCTTTTGTCATCATCACTCGAAAAGCACCGTTTGCATGCCTGCGTTATTTCCCTGTTCCGTGCCACGGAAATATTCCCGTGTTCGGGCGCCCTTGGTGGAAAATGGAAATGAAAAAATTTTCTATGTCCAAGTTTTCCATTTCAATTTTACAGTATGAGTAAGGGCATGCTGGAAAACGGAAAATGGAAATGAAATAAAACATTTTCCGCGGCAGTCATGTTTTGACATGTGACAAAAACATTTTCTGTTCCGCTTAATTCTCGGCCGCTGATTGGTCAGATTTCACGCAGAAAATGTTTTGTTTCATTTCAATTTTCCATTTTCCAATGTGCCCTTAGTCATACTGGAAAATGGAAATGGAAAACTTGGACATAGAATATTTTTTCATTTCTGTTTTCCATTTTCCACTATGACTAAGGGCGCCCTTCCGTGATTTTGAAAATTTTTTTCACGGAACACCAAACACGGAAATAGTTCCGTGTTCCGGTTTCCGTGTTCAACCTACATAAGTCCGCCCTTAGGTGCATATGTAGCTGAAAAACACATTGCTTGCAATACATTTACATAGGTACGCTGTTTGCGGCAATGAACATGCAACCTGATAATGATCTCAAAAATTTGTGGACTTTTCCATGTACGTTGATCACATGCACGTTATATTGCACAGTGTTTTGGTTGTCTAGCACAATATTATTGCCTTGGTATACTTTTACGAATGTTCGGAGTGATAAGGGTCCGATCCGACAAAAGAATTATGTAGATGTACAGTATGACGCTTGGTTTACTTTAGTATGATGGGCGGTCATTGTTCATAGGTCACAAATATATTTTGAAACACATTTAAATTTCAACTAACGGTGCGAGCAAATGACACAGAGAACAGCAGATGCAAAATCATGAGAAAACACAATCACTGAATCTGATACGCAAAATCTGATCTGATAGCGCATCCCTCGGTTGGAATCGGAGAGCTGTTCTAATCAATTTCTTTCAGTTCCGCTTCCGTGCATGCTCGCTGGCTGGGATTCGTGCACCCTCGCGGATGTTGCGTCTCAAAGTATCGGTACTGATCCCGGTCCCACCTGCAAAGTACTTGCGGTTTTCATTGGGCAATCACATCACAAAACGTCACAGCAATTTGCCTTTATTGTGCTGTGGTCAGATTTACGTACAATAAAGGCAAACTACGCCCACACGAGCCCGATTTCGGAGGTGGTGCGCTTACAAAACGAATAGAAAGAGAAAATCATCATGCGCCCCATTGTATTCTACAACGTGTAAGATTTCCCAAATCAGCAGCCACGTACTGTATGAATGTTTCACTAACCAGCCACCTCCGAAATCGGGCTCGTGTTGGCGTTGTGTTACTATACTTATTTTGTCTGATGTGTTGTTTGCTGGGTCGACAGCGCACGTTTGCGGTATAAGTCCTGGCTTCACCAGCATCCCTGCGTTCCCCACCGGTATTGGCCGCACAACGACTTTATAAGAACTGGTCAAATTTTTTTCCTGAATCGTGATGCAGGGCAATGACGTTACGTTGCTCGATCACAGACAAAGAATGCAGTCAGTAAAATGTTTCAGACCCGCAGCAACGTGGGTGCTCTGCTGGATTATTTTCAGATAAAAATGTTTTGTGAGAAACACAAATAGCACACTGGTTAAGAGTGACTGAACGTGAAAATCAGGATTTATTTGATGAATTCTTATATGATCGTTGTGCGACCAATATCTACACTGTCTAAGGGAAATAACAGTTTCCGAAAATTAAAAAAGCTGCCTGTTTTAAGAATCGTGTTGATAGGGAGGCACATGCGCACTCACTTCTGATGCCAGCATTTACATTGGTGCTCGCCTGCGACGAACTTCGGCGTTGTCGGTTTCTGAAAAATCCAACCCAATATTGCCCCCATGAAATATGTTGGATATTGCAGCAATTGGTGGGTGCATATTGCAGTAAGAGTCATAGATCTATGAATTGGAGGCTATATATTTACCGCAAAGGTGCGGGCGGTCAAGTGTGGAAAGCAGTAAAATGAGGTTCGGCACGTTTTGGCACAGTTGATTGCCACCTCCACGTCGTTACCGCATCCGTCATGTTGTGGGTGCCCTTTCCGTTTGCAGTAGTCCGGATACGCATCCACACACCCTGGCAATTTGCGCAGAGCAAGATTTATAGTTTACATGAATAACATGTGTACTCACGGAGGGCCGCATCAACTTTCGAAGACAATAACCACAACTGTGGTTAGTCCACAAACAAGGCAAAAGCAAAGATGTGTCAACTGCTGGCGCCTGCTTGTGCTAGTCGTGCTGGTTTTTGCCAAAAGTGGACACGGCCCCTGTTTGTGAACATCGACGATAGTTTACACGACCGATGGATCTATAAATCCCACCCTTGCACTTTGCGTAATATTCGTGACGATGGTGCCAGTTCATAAACCGGTCACGATAGAGACGACCGCCTTTCTCGTAGTCGAACGGGCACACTTTCGTTGGACAACCAACGCAGCCTTTCGGCTTTGTGAGCACGTAATGTGTGTATGTGGAAGTCAGCTCGTTGTGGCACTCGCAGTCTGCAACAGTGTTATTTTGGGATCCAAGCTATGAAAAAAATACAGTTTGTCCAATTACTGTATTTGAGAGTCGGATAAGAAGTGTACGTATGTAGTAATACTTTATTTCGTTTCAGACACGAAAGGGTAAACATCAACAACCGCTCGAGGCGTGACAGTAACGATGTATACCTACTGTAGGTGTTTACAATTTAGCCGGCACAAATTACATAAAGAGTTGGAGTACATTTGCATGAATACAATAATGCAATATATAACAATGACAATATTACAAAACTGACACACACAATAATATTTACACTCCACACCACAACACGATCCGAACATTATGCAATTTCGACTTTTCTTTCACATACAGTACACCTTCATCGCTTGGACACCCATTTACAAAATTTCGAAAATTTGGACCCAGCAGGCAAACAGTTGTACACATTGGATATCAATACAAGAGGTGAAGAGGACAAGACCGAATAGTTGCATCTGGGTACCGTAACAGCACGGGAATGATTGGAACGAGAACTTTTGCGATTTGACACAGTAGTTTTCAGCACAATAATGCCAACAGGAAAATGACGGAAACCACAGACATACATGTGCATCAATTTCATACGCCTGGATAAAAGAATTGAGCTGATAGCACGAACACCAAACAAATCAAGAAGGGCAGTATAATGAACATCACGATTCCAATTTCCGAGAAACAGACGAATGCAGTACTTTTGAGTTCGCTCAAACAAGTCACGATCACGGTGATGGGTTGGATATACGGCTTCAATCGCATACAAGAGAACAGATTGCAACAATGTAACATAGAAGTATCGACGAACATTCAATAAAACATCACGAAGCAACACACGATTCAAATATCCAGCATGACGTTTCACACGAGCGAATGTAATATTGGTCGCACAATGACTCTATAAGAATTGGTCAAATTTTTTTCCTGAATCGCAAAGCAGGTCAGTGACGGAGCAATGACGTTGCGTTGCGCGATCACACACAAAACACGTAGTAAAGAGAATGTTTCAGACCTGCGGCAACGTGGTTGATCTGCTAGATTATTTTCAGCTGAAAATGTTTTGTGAGAATCACAAATAGCGCAGTAGTTAAGAGTGACTGAACGTGAAAATCAGGATTGATTTTGATGAATTCTTATATGGTCATTGTGCGACCAATAGCAGCGTGATCAGACATATCCAGTTTGGAATCAATAACACAGCACCAAGATATTTATGTGATTGCACAACAGTGACAGTCCCAGCATTGACAGTAATAGTGGTAGCAGTCAGAAGCAGGGTTGGGCAAAAAACGTTTTTTTCCGAAAAATCGTTTTTAAAAAAAAACGTTTTTTAAAAAAAACGTTTTTTTTAAAACGCCCAGATGACCAAAATATGCCACCAAAAAAATTGGAAAACGCTCATGTTGGAAAGAAAACGTGGTTAAATGAAGTAATTCTATGTGTTCTGAGGCAAAATAAACGGGTTTCAACCCTTTTCTAGCGAGTTCTTAAGATCCCATAGCAGACCCGCGTCATGGGACCAACTTTGGCTAGGGTCATCATTGAAAATCAAACTCCGTATATCGACGTATCTCGACAAAGTAAAAATTGGTCGAAAATTTTTTGAAAAAATGGGACAAAAAATGGATTTTCCTTGATGATCAGGGTACTTTCCCTGAAAAATCAGGGAAAATCAAGGAAATTCAGGATTTAAAAAAAACGAAAAACGACCCAGGCGTTTTTTTTAAAAAAACGTCGTTTTTTTAAGAAAAAACGCCGTCGTTTTTTTTGCCCAACCCTGGTCAGAAGTGGACTCGACCGAAGAAGGGATGTAAGAAATGCACCATATACTTGGGAAAAGGGGAAACCAACATACCCACGGCGAAGATTGGCTAAAAAATTGATCTATTGAGTCCAGTTGTTGCAAAACCTCAAATCTCAATTTTCAATTGAAACCAACCACAGAGATTCCAACAAATATTGCCAGAAGAAACAAAACTTCTAGTGTCATTGTAGCCATACTTTGTATCCAAATTTGC